>VDFB02000008.1:318603083-318625696 GCA_007258455.2 Sequoia sempervirens | reverse complement strand
GGCCCTATTAAGGTTCCTTTGAAACTAGGGTCCCAAGACCTTTGGGGGACAAAGAATCCCTAGGTGGCATCTTAGTCTCAACCCAAGAATTAGGGACACCTAGCCATAATAATTAAATTATCATTTATCCCTTGATGTTTTAGGGATTAGCCATAAAAAGATAGTTTATTAGGCTTTTGGATGCAAAATAGGACCAATTAAGACATAAAACAGGATAAATAAAGCAAGGTGGGCCCAAACAAGTGTGAAAATGCAAGGGCGTGCATTTTTCTACACTACACTAGGTCGTGTGGGCCTATGGAGGATGATATCTCCTTATTAAAACCTTAAAAAAGAACACTGTTGCAAAGAAAAAACAATAGAATAAAAAAATCCACATTAATCATACAATTTTTTTATAATACTCTAATCCTAGAAATATCGTGTCTTTGTAATGCTACAGCCTGCATAATGAATCCCTCTAATTGATTTCCTCTTCCATCAAAACATACATGACTGCTTCAAAATATTAACCCCATAGTGGAGATCTCTTTTACATGCAAATAAAATTGCATGGAACTATAAACTAGATTTGATGCAAGCTTTTGGAAAGGGTTTTGCATGCATGGATTTGATACCATATCTAAGAAGAATTTTATCCATTTTTTCAATTTGATGAAACCAACATTCTTCTGTTGTATGCCTTTTCTTTCCATAGTATCCACATTTGGTTTTCTATTTATTAAAAGGATTATGAAGAATACTCAAATGGAAGGGATTTAATGTGAGAGACATGATCACATGAATGAAAAAACTAAAAAATAGTAAAAAACTTAGATTGCCCCCTTTTTTGTAGAGTCCCTACATAAAAATATTAGTGTTGATTGTTGCCCCTAGAATAATATGCAAGAAAAATTCTACAAGTTCTGAAGGATAGATGCCAAAATATTATGTTTATAACTCACAAATATTTTTACTTCTTTTTGGAAAAATGGCAACCTAGATCTTATTTTTACATGTGAAATCATATTCCTTGTGAAATTTTGATATAAGTAAAAAACTTCTAGTAATTTTTATTAGAGGGTGAAAGTTATGCCCTATAGAAATTTTCTTACAATGTTTTACTTTTTGAGGTTAAATTTTCCAATTAAACAACAAATAAAAAATGTCTTGATGTGAAAGTGTCAACATCGGAACAATCTTTCTAGTGACTATTCACACTTCAAATCTTGACAATTTGTTTGCAAGTTAATGCAAAATGGAAAAAAATCCCCCCTTTGCCAATTATGACAAAAAACTATAACCCCTTTTTGCAAGCACTTAATGAAAGAAAACAATAAAGTAATATCTTCAACTCCTTAATGACTTTCAAAAAAGGCCAAGTCAAAAATGTTGGAGGAAGAAACCTTGTGGAGTTTTCATTACACCAAGTGTGGAGAGTTGAATGCTTCTTGAGAGATGATTGTTGGTCTTCTGGCCAAGTCATTGGAGAGGGTGGATGTTGAGACAATAGATGAAGGTTTGTGACCAATTCTTATGGTGTGGCCAAAGTGAATTTCATACAACAAATAATCCCACATAGTAGATTGGAGAATGCCAAGATATGAGATCATGAAATAACTTCCACAAGTGAAAGAAAATAAACACAATAGTATATTAATAGAAAATCAAGAGTGTGCAAATTGACAAGTATGCTATCTAAGATTGGCATAGAGGGCATAAATTAGTAAAATATTGTGCCTAACACATGCTACCTCTAGCCTTTAGGTGCCTCAAAAGTCTCTTGGTTTGTGCAAAATTTCCTCTACAAATGCATGCAAAAAAATGTTAAACAAATAAAGGAGGTCAATCCTTGGTGCTCATAGTTGGAGTAGAATGCTTTTCCTTGTATTGATAATATGTTGCCAACTCCAAACCTCTATGTGGGAGTAAAGGTAGTCCATTGAAAATGTTGGAAATGAGGGGCGTTGCTAGATATAAATGTAACTCCAAATCAAATGAAGGCATGTAGATATGAATGCAAGTAATATTTTCTTCATAAGTTGAGACTATCTTGCACAAGTTGATGGCGAAGGACACCTTAAATGGGAATGTGCAGCTATAGCAAAGACAAATCACAGAAAGAGTTTCTCCTTTGTTACTAGCCACCACTCGAAGGACCTTCACATGGCCTTTGGAATGAACATGCCAAACTTAGAGATTACGTGCAAACAACAAATGAACCAGTCATGATTAGAAAGAATTAAACATACAATGAGGTTGAAATAGCCACCAAATTTTGAAATTGATGAAATTAAAGGTATTTTTTCATTTCCTAAGCCTTTGGATGCAATGGCACTATCGTTTGGCCCTATGACGCTTATTCATAGGGCTATATGTGGGAGTCACCTTGATGAGGGAAGGAGCATGCTCTCATGGCTTTGATACCATGTTAGGATTTATAGCAAGATCATAACAACAAAAGCCTAAAACTTCCACAAAAACACTTGCACATAATGAGTCTAATTTACATTATCAAAGAGATTGATAAAAAAAGTTAATTGAAATGTGCAAATTTGACCTTTCTTAAATAAGCAAGGTAGTGAAGGTAGTCAGTTGCACAATGACTAACTAACTCTTCAAAGATGGAACACATGTTAACTCACATGACCAATGTTCTAGTGAGTGGCAAGTGACCATGCAAGAGGTGTCTCACAAACTAAGAACACTTGTGTCAACCACATGAGGTGAGACAAAACTCTAGAAGTCCTCTAAGTGAGCTTAAATGCAGTGTGAATAAGAATCTACTAAGTAGGCTAAAAACTAACTAGTTTAATAATACCTCTTTTTACACTAATAAGGTAGGATAATATGAATATAGTAAATATAAGAATGATTTATCCGTTAATTTAGATAATGAAGTGGATGTAAGAGTAGAACTGGATGATTGCAATTTCAAGAAAAAGGAAGATTCTGGTACACAAATTTTTATAAATCCCTTGTCCTAGTTATTTAAGCTACCATGTTTGACAATCATTTTACAGTTTAAATAGTTTAATTTACTAATAAGTAATGTCCTATAATATGATATAACTATTTTCTAAGTGACATTAATCGTTTTTATAAATTTGTAGTCCCTGTATTTCGTTTGAACCAAGTTGAAAGCAGTTATGTTACCAGAAACGGGACGGGCAGGTATTGTTTACCGTTTTCACAGGCGAAACGTCGCTTTCGTTTTAAGCGGCTATATTTGGGCCACGCCATGACGTTCTTCGCTTCTACATCATTTACCCAGAAAAGCTGCAGGAGCGGCTAAGTTTTGTTTTTCCTTTCTAAAAACCACTTCTCTTTTTACCAGTTTTCATTTTAGAATGTCTGCAAGCATTGCTTGTAAGATGTAAATATAAAATCCGCTCTGATACACAATTTGCCAATATTCTATTTCTTGTTATGATGTACTTATCGTCGCTGTTTCCCGTTTCTGGTTTTTGATAACATTGGAAAGCAGAATCTAAAACATGGTAAGGAGGCTTTCTCTATTTAGAGTAGTCAATTTTTTTAGTTCCTGTGCGTTGTCAAAATTAGTTCCCACTTTCTAACAACTCTGTTGAATGTTCTCCATCTTTTCAAAGTTCTACATTAATTAAAAAATTGAAAGGCGGGATTTTCTGAGTCTGAAGAGATATAAAACTACAATATGGCTTGGTAGGAAGGAGTTTGTTGGATAGCTTGCTTTATCATTTACGATTTCTGAGTCATATTTTAGGTGGGAATATCGTTTCTTTCAAGTTGGAAAACCTAAACCAAGATGTCATCGACGTAGAAAACAAAGATATGAATTGGCTTACCTGCCAGAACAAAATATCAAGATTTGTTTATGCTTTTTTATATTGATATAACAAGTGTGCTCGAATGAGAAGACGGGTTTGTGCACTTTTAAAGCAATGGAAATTCTACATCCGGATGATCTCCTAACTAATTTAGGTAACATAAACTGAAACAGTCCAAATGAAAACCTTGAGCGAGCGTATAGAATACGTAGAATAATAGGGACGGTGTTATATAGCAGTATTAATCTGTCTATTACAACGTCAACGAGCAGAACTATTATATGTTTTGACATCGATTTTAATGATTAAATTATCGTTTACAGCTAAAAGTTTCCAGTTTGTTCCTGAAGTTTAATGGTTTTGAATGCGTCAATCAGACAATAGATCATACTAAGATTGTAACTAATTTTATTAAAACATATGTCGTTCGATCCTTAACTCTGAAACAAAATATCAATTTAAAGGTGTATTCTATATACAAACCATTCTCAAACCAAAAAATAACAATATATTTTATGTTCCAATAAAGAAAAATGTATTTTGAAAGCCCCAAATTACAAAATAGCTGATCTGGTTCAGCAGTGAAGTAATAGGTAGCATAAGAATCACACCGACACGCAACCTACCATATGTTGCTAAAGACAACTAGGCTATATCCTTGAATTTAATAAAGGTTGGAATATCTAATTCCAACGACCACTGATTGATTTTTTCATATTACTTTTTGTCGCAGGCAACATCCTCCAGCGTGGCACCACTTCCTCAATCAATTAGATATGACTTTTGTTTGTGAGATTTCTCACCTCCTTTCTGTCCGTTCTACTATATTTTATTAATATTACCTATAGTCCGTATGTTTGGAGGATGTAAGTATAGTAAAAAGCTTCTAAAATGTATGAAAAACAGGGGAAAAGAATCTGATCGTGCTACTCATTAGTGATTTGTTCAATCTTCGTAAGCATTGTGTATAACGCCCAAAAGTTTCAAAGTCCTATTTTATTATAGTATTTTGATTTCGTATCTCTATGTTTAAGAAAACTCTTCTCTCTCAAGGCTATGTAGATTGAAAATTTACAGCATTTAGAAAAGAAAAAAGACTTTATTTTTTGTGTGAAGTTATATTGTTTTCTCGATGAATAAATATCTATATTATCATTTATAAAATAATGATATACATATTCAAAAAAAAAAGGTAGAAAGAGTCACATAACAATTCATATAGGCTAAGTCCCTCAGAATAAAAACATAGAAACATAAACAAGTCACTAGGGAGGCAAAGGGGGAAGGAGAAGGTTTTTGATCATTTAGTTTGCCCCATTCATTTGTGGAGTCTAGGGTGTCCATGGGAGGCTCCCACTCATCATTATCTTTATCTCTATCTTTTTCTTCTTCACATCCAAACGAAATAGAAAGAGCTAAATGAAAAAACATGTTTGAATCAATCCAATTGAACAAACCACTCATAGTCCACCCACAATCCCTTGTTACAACTAGGGGAGAAGTTTAGCAGAGAGTCTTATAGGTACCTGAAGTAGAGAGGGTACATCCATGATATTGCCCACAAGAAGGTGAGCAAGTCGTATAGGAAGAGGGAGACAAAGAAACTCTAACAACCACACAAGAATCATTTCCCTAGTGGTTGATGAACACTTGTAAATAGGTCTATTCAAGTGCAACCTTGTTGTCTTGCACTTGAATCTACAATAAAACATTTGAATAAATCACAACTTTAGTAAGAAGTGAAACATGTAGATTAGTAGAACTATTGACAAAACTAAATGAATTTCTATCTATCTATATTATGAAGAGAATCTCAACCATTAGGTCATGTTAATTTTGGTTTTGTTTGTGAAAAATGAGAGATCAATCACCTAAAAGAATCATATTCCATGAAAAGGGTGCTAGTTTGAAGGGTTTGAAAAATCATGAATCTAGATCCAAACATTCTAGGATATGGGACAAAATTGGAAAAGATGTTTGAAACACTTGAGCTTCCCACAAAATGGGTAGTGGGGGTTAATAAATACCATATAGGACAACCTAGATCCAACAAGAAGATCATGTAAAATAATACATTAGGAAAAATGAGAAAATTGATAGCCAACCAAATGGTGTGGAACTTGTATTCCCAAATAGAGATTAGTGATTTCAAAGGCCACTATTTATTCAAATTGGAAACCATGGGAGAATGGATAGAGAGCCAAATATATCCTTGTCATGGTTTGTAATTCTAGAAGTTAGTGTTTGGACACCACTTACAATCTTTTTAGCAAGGTTTGTGAGAATTGATATTGTTTAAATGTGAATCATCCTAGTTAGTTGCACCATGACTATATAAAAAATTTCACGATTTTGATTAATAAAATGTAACTTGGATTTTGCCTCGTTACATAAAAATGACTCATAGAAACTCTAGATAAAAATTCCTACATATTTTTAACTTCTTTTGAAATTTCAAAGCATGAACCCACAAGAACCTTACCAAGGGGTAATTGTGATCATACAAAGTGGGGCTCCACCAAAATTTATACTTATTAATAAAAATATCATTATAGAATCTAGAACCATTCCAGAGAATTAACGCTTCATAACTTCTCAAGCTCTCTAAATACATTTTATCACAATATTCGTTTAGATTTGTATTGTTTTTTTATGGTGGGAAGTTTTTGAATCTCAATCAGCTTCCAAGAAATTTATTAAGTAGGATGGCTAGAATTGATGCAATGCTTGACAAGGATTTTCCAAGTTTCATTACCCTGAAGGGTACAAATGATCCAATTTTGGGAGCTAGCAACATTTCTAGAATTTGTATAGTTTAACTTTATGTAAGAAGTGTTCTTAAAATATAAGGTAGTAAGTTTTTGCACTTGCATTTTATTTTTGGTGTCTTTATTTCATTTATCTAGCATCAAACACAATAATGGTATTGCTTCAAATAAAAATAGGGTTTATCAAGATGATGAACCACTAATTTTTTCAATGAAACATACAATTATGTATATGATATGATGCAAATAACAATAAGAAAACACTCCTAACTATTATAGCAATGATGAGGGAAGTTTGAAGAGGCTAAAACAATCTGTACCTTGTTGAATTTTTTTTGTTTTGAGGTCACTAAGGACTCATTCACCCAAAGTGGCAAATGGTTCCTTATTAGGGTTTCTGAAAATTGACTTGGGTGATCCCACAATACTGGTTTACAATTTTTGGCCAAAGTGGACATTGAACTGATTTTTTCTAACCAAATTTTACTTTTGAGCACCTATAGTGACTAAACCATGAGGAATTTGAAGATAATGCAAACTAGTGATTTGTGACATTTTTTTTGAAGATTCTAAATATATTGTTCTTAAAATTTTTGGAATAAGATTGCACTTCTATTTCCATCTCATTTGAAAACTAGTTTTTTTTAGTAAATACCATTTTTAAGGGAGGGATTCTCACCGTATACAACATAAAAAAATTTCCAAGAAGGATAAAATTCTATTTTCAACAAATTTAGATTTGTAACTATGATATCTAGCACTTTAATATGGTTTCATATTGTTTTATTGAATATTTTTTCCTTAATCAAGTTTTGAAGTTAAACCAATTACAATTTAGACATAGGCTGATTGTCTACAACATAGTTTTTTGTATGTATCGATTTTTATTTTTTTTTGTTAGATCAAGGACTTCAATATCTAGTGCATTGATATTTTTCACAAAAAAATATTGGTAATTTTCTATTTTTCCACATGTGCAGAACATAGAGTTTGATTTTCAGAGAAAAACCTACATTCACAAGAAACAAAAAATAAACATAATAATTAAATTAAATTTATTTAAAATTATACTTTTTGGGAAGCTTATAATAATAAATACATACTTACAAAAAATCAATTTTAAATGAATTCATTTGATCCCCAAAAAGGTAAATCAAAAGTGGTTTTTTATCAACATTTTGATAGGTGTAAAGGAGACTCCATTATAGGTATGGTTTAAAGTTAGTGGGGTTCTATCCAAGGGGGTTTGATCCAAGGTGGTTTGATCAAACCCTCTTCAATTGGTTTCCTTTAAATGGAACTTTTCAACGCTTAAATCTTTATATTTTCTAAAATATGTGATTTCAGCAAAAATCAGGATCTCCCAAAAAATTGTAAACCAGTATTGTGGGATCACCCACTTCTGGGTTTTTTTCTTCTATGTCTGCACTCTCAACTCCCAGGTGACCAACACTTGAAATTTTGAAACAAATTTTGTAGCTTCGTTTTCGTGTTCTTGCAATATAGATGACAAATTAACAACTTTTCAACTTTGACAAATTTTTGTTCTAGTCTTTCTCTCCACTTCATTTTCAACCTAAAAACCCGCAAACACGCATCAAAGGAGAAGAAAAACATGTTTATTTTTAGAGAATATGGGTTTTCCTTGGTCAAACCTCATTTAGGTAACTAAACCTTATGATGAAACAATGAATATGAATCATGAAACATGAAATATGGATAATGCTATCTTGGATGATGTATTGGAATGCAAATCTACAAACTAACATGAAGTGGACATGTAGAATGTAGATCTTTATCTTGAATTGGATGTGAAGTAATGCTTACAAATGGATATTCAATACTACATCAACATAGTAGCTCAACAACATGCTTCATGTACTATGCCTTTGACATGAGGATATGATCTCAAATTGTTGTAATAAAACTTCAATATTCTACCCTTGAATGCTCTTGTGATCTCTTATAATTATTGCATAAAGTTCTTTTAATTGCTTGGATGAAACTATGTGAATTAAACTTGTATTTAGAATAAATCTAAAGTTTAAACCTAAAATTCAAATAAGACAATTTGACATCAGATCTAGGATTCAAAATCATTAAAATCCCAACACCAATAATTTCAAAAAGGGGTGTCCTAGTAAGGAGGACCTATTCACCACTTTTGGCGAATGGGTCCTAGAATAATTTTCTAGGACCAAGCTTCAGGGAGGTGAAATATTACTCAAATCCCATCACAAATATGTTAAGAAAAGGGTTTCATAGGTAAGGAGGACCCATTTATGCAAAGTGGTGAATGGGTCCTACCATAGTTAACTAGGACTCAAACCTTGCTAAATTAAATGTTATGCAATATCATTAATGAGTGTCGGGATAGATCCTTCAAAAAATATAATTAATAAGGCTTGGATTTGAATTAAAGTGCGTAATTAAGCTCTAATTAACCTCAATTAATTAATGTATCCCTAGATTAGTGGGAAAGTGTAAGAAAAAACTTTACAACACCCTAAATAACACAAAATTAAGTATATTTTGTTATTAATTATCAATTCTCAAACTAAGTGTGAAAAAGGGTTACTTTTTTTGACACTACATTTTGGGCCCACTTTAGTGAGAGTTCTCCCCCATGTCAAACTAACACTAAAGTAGACATTCAAGACACCTAAGTATACAGCAATAGCAAAGATACATAATAATACCCTATCAAAGACCAAGGAAAGGAAAAAATACAGGATCAAGCACAATCGTTCCAACACAATGTGAAATGTGTTCGACAGTCCAACATGATGTGGAACACATCTAGGCTATTTTTTTGTAACAAGGATCAAACTTCGATAGTCCAGCACGATGTGGAACATGTCTAGGTTGTTTTTCGATAACATGCATGCTCACTTTGGGGTAGAGGAACCCAAGGCCATCCACTAGGTGAGTAATCCCAACAATGTGGAAAATAAGAGAATCATATTATCTTCCCATACCATACCAAAGTTATCCTTTTGACAACTTTGATAAGGCACCAAAATGCTATGATTTTGTATGTTATGTCTATAAGTTTATGTTAAAGGGAATTTTTCTTTGTTCGTGTAAGGTCTTCTTCTTAGGGGACATCATGCCTAATGTCTCCAAGGGAGGACAAGCCAAGAGTATCTGATCACCACTTATGGGATTCCTTATTCACATAATCCCACCAAGGGAAATTATTTTCTTAGAAATATAATATTCTTGGAGGACATTAAACCAAATGACACCAACAAGAAAAGGACATGCCACAAGAAAAAGAAAATCATGCGATGAAATATGCAAAATGTCAAAAGGTGTCATCAATGATGTCCCCACTTTAAAGAGGTTGCTAACACCATTGCTATGAGAAAATGCTTTAAAGTAGCCAATGTTTTCTCCTTAGACATGAGAGATTTGCTCAAAAAATCCTATGCCAAGTCATATGTTTATGAAATAAAGCTACACCATGAAATAGGAAGGAAGGGTTGCCCCTAAAAATACATAAGGGATTTATGGATTCGATGTCAGTATATATTTGCTACAATGTTGTTTTTATAGATCAAAACTATCATCATTCCCTAAATGTCTTGATGCCTTGCATCATCCCTAAAAGGAAAACACAAGACAAGCAAAAAAGATAAAGGAAAGCTTTTGGGTCATCATGGAAGAGACCTAAATGTCTCAACGCCTTGCATCATCCCCAAAAGGAAAACACAAGACAAGTGAAAAATATAAAATGCTTACAACATAGAGAAGAAAGTAGGTATAAATAGAGGAAAACACAAAAAGAGAGATACATCAAATGAAACATCATGAGGGATCATAGTATGCACATGCAATCGCATAAAGAAACATGGAAAAGAAAAATACTAGTAAGGCACATGCAGGTCAACCTAGAGCAGGTTGTCCATATCCCAATCTTGATCTGTATAAATGAAAGGCAGACAACTAGCCAAAGTGACAACATCCACCAAAATTAGGACAAGGTTAACTAACCCCTTGCCCCTACTAAGCACAAGACAAGGATGAGTTGAGATAGGTGATGAGAATGAGCTCCTTGCAATAAAGAAAATAATTTACAATGAATGTATAATAGGTAATAGTGAGAATGTTAGGATGCTACAAGTATTACATGGCAAGGAGTGAGTTGTATGCCATTTTTGTGCTATTACTTTTTAGAAAGAAAAGTCATCATCAAAATGAAAATCACTTAATATCAGTTTCAATGCATGACACTCATTAGTAAATGCCCAAGAGTATCTAAGAATGGAAATTTGTTAAGTTTGTAAGGTTTTTGTTTCTTGCTTAATTCACCAACTACTCTAGGTGGATATAGATCAGGAGGACATGAAATGACCTTGTCTTCTTTTCTAGGTATCAGTTGTTCTTTAGGAAGGAGAAAACTTATGTCTTGAGAAGGATCTTGATATCCTATCCTTTTTTTTTAATAGGATTTTTCTCTAAAAGTTTACAAATTTCATGATCATTTGTTATGTCACATCCTTGGTTAGTTAAAATCTTAAAGCCTTGGCCATAAGTCTCTTCAAGGTAGATAGGAGTATTGGTCACTTTGTTAACATAAGAGGAATGACTATGCACTTGACTAGAGGAACTAGCTTCACTCATGGTTGGAAGTTTAGGCTTATTTTGTGACTCAATAGGATGAAAAAGACCAAACATCTAAAGATGTGTTGGTTGTTTCATTGAAGCATAGAAGGATGATTTTTTCTAAAGATTGTTAAGGCAATCATTTATGAATTCATTCATACTAGCATCATCTTCTCCACTGATGTCAACTTCAGAAGGAAACTCATTAGGAGTTGGGTGAGCATGAGTACATTCAATTGTATTAAATTAATTGCCAAAAACACAACTTAAAACATCAACCAAAGAGAACAAAGAATTACATACATTGCTAAAACACTTGTCCATTTTCATATTTTCATACATAAACAAGGTAATTTGTTGATTACTCCATACAATAAACTAAAATTGAAATCTTGTAAATGCAAATTTGAATTTTTTAATGCACTAAATAAAGAAAATTAAGTTAGATTCAATGAATTTAATGAGATGAAAAATTAGAAAACTAAAAGAGAAATGTAATAGAAGCAAACAAACATTTCAGATTCTAAAAAATTTAGATTAACACCTGATCAAGGACTCATTTACCACCTTGGGTGAATGTGTCCTAGATTAGGGTTTTTGAAATGTTTTTTCCTAATTTTTAAGCTTTTTTCTAGAAGTTTTAGATTCCAAAAAATGTAGTCTAGCACTTGATCTAGCACTCATTCACCACCTTAGGTGAATGGGTCCTAGATTAGGGTTTTTGAGATATTTTTTAATTGATTTTTAATCTATTTTTCAATGTTTTTTAGATCCAAGTCTGTAATAGTAACCTTCAATTTCAAATTTCTAGAAATGTACTATTAAATGAAAAGGTGATAAAATGATGAAAAGACCTATTTTGATATGCAATTTTTTTTTCAAATGCAAATTTATAAGATCTAAATGATATGTAAAATGACTTATTTGTTTTTGTATTTTTTAGATTTGAAAGAATGCAAAACAATGCAATTCTAAAACCCTAGATGAGGTGCATGTTCAAATGCAAAGTAGGACAACCTAAACGATATCTAATACAATGCAAATGAAAGAAAATGAATGCAAGAACTAACCTAGAATGAGAAGAAAGACTCCAAGATCATAAAACTACAATGTTGAATACGTTGGGTTCACCATTATGTTTCAAATAAAAATAGGGTTTATCATGATGATGAACCACTAATTTTTTCTATGAAACATACAATTATGTATATGATATGATGCAAATAACAATTAGAAAACACTCCTAACTATTATAGCAACAATGAGGGAAGTTTTAAGAGGTTGAAAAAATGTGTACCTTGTTGAAAACTTGTTGTTTTGAAGTCATTGAGGACTCATTCACAAAAAGTGGTGAATGGGTCCCTATTAGGGTTTCTGAAAACTAACATTTTGGTGATTTTTTAAATGTCTCAACCCTCAACTCCCAAGCGATCAGTTCTTGAAATTTAGAAACAAATTATGTAGCTTCATTTTCATGTTCGTGCAATGTAGATGATAACTTTGACAAATTTTTGTTCCAATCTTGTTCTCCACTTGATCGTCAACCTAAAATCCTAGAAACACACATCAAAGGATAAGAAAAACTTGTTGATTGTTAGATAATAGGGGTTTTCCTTGTTCAAACTCCATTTAGGTAATTAAACCTTGTGATGGAACCTAAAACATGAATAATGATACCTTGGATGATGTCTTGGAATGTAATGTTGCAAACTAACATGAAGTGGCCATGTAGAATGTAAATATTGATCTTGAATTGGATGTGGAACACTACTTGAAAATGGATATTCAATACTACATCAACACACTAGCTCAACAACATGCTTGATGCACTATGCCTTTGACATGATGATATGATCTTGAATTGCAGCAATAAAACTTCAATAATCTGCCCTTGGATTTCTTTGAAATGATCTTGAATGTTTTTGTGATCTCTTAGAATTCTTGCATAAAGTTCTTGTAATTTCTTAGATGAAACTATGTGAATTAACCTAGTATTTATACTAAATATAAGGTTTAACCCCAAAATTCAAATAACACAAGCTGACATTAGATATAGGATTCAAAATCATTAAAATATCACCGTAAATAAGTTCAAAAAGGGGTGTCCTAAGTAAGGAGGACCTGTTCGCCACCTTGAGCGAATGGGTCCTAGCACAAATAACTGGGACTCAAACCTTGCTTAAATTAATTTTTATTTAACATCATTAATGAGTGTTGGGATAGATCCTTCAGAAAATGCAATTAATAAGGCTTGGATTTGAATTAAAGGGGCCAATTAAGCTCTAATTAATCTCAATTAATGAATGAAGCCTTAGATTAGCATGAAATTGTAAGAAAAAACTTTGCAACACCCTAAATAAGGCACAATTAACTAGATTTTATCATTAATTGTTAATTCCCAAACTAAGCATGAAAAAGGGTTACTTTTGTTGACACTACAAGTATATTCTTCTAACATAAGTATTACAAATCCCTAAATTACCAAGTTCAGTGGAAAGAATTATGAATATTAGTCAATCATTATGAATTTTTTTTTAATTATAAATATATATTGGATGTTGTATAAAATGAGTTCATTGAACCTCTAGATCTAGTAAGATATAACCCATTATCTCAAACAAAGAAATATGTGCTTATTGATAATAACATGGGATTTCAAGGTGTAGATATTATCTTTCTTAGCCTTATTTTGTAGGTGGCTTGTGTTTTGAGACATTGTTTCAAATATTTCTTCTTTTCATGCTTTCAAATACTTTGTGGCCTTTGAGAGTTCATTAGGAGTCAATCTTCATTTTCTAGCTTTGAGGGTCTTTTGTTGGGTATTTGATTTCATTTGTGGCCCTTTTTTTGCTTAAGTTCAAAGTTTGCACAGAGGGTAGCCATGTGTCATATTTTTCCAACTCCTTATGAGCCTAGATAATTATGATTATAGTGTAATATGTTGAGGCTTGATGTGGTAGATTCGTGTGCCACCAAAAAGGTTGAGCAATGTTTTGCTTTATTAAGTGTTGAATCCTCATCAAACCACATGTTGATTTGTCACAACCCAGAGAGGTTTCTAAGCATCATAAGTAATTAATTATGTGTGATTGGCAACAAATTTTGATGGTCCACTGCAAACTAAAGAAGGTTGGTGCATGGCAAGCCCTCACTCATTTTGAAGGTGGTAGCAATGGAAGGTTGAGAAAGAATAGATGGGTCATCGCAACCCATGGGGGATTGCTTATGATTTCCCAAACAGGTTAGTTCAACTATTGCCATGATAGTAATGTTTACAATGGAAGGGGAAGGTTTTATATTTAAGTCCCTAAGAGGCACTATATTGAGGATTTATCATCTTTTATCAAAAAACACTTAGAATTAATGTTTTTTTTTTATGTAATTTCTTAGACCTTAGAAGCTAATTCGATAAGAGAAAGATTGAATGCATAAATTTGTGCACTATTGGCCTCTATTATGTGTTATATATTCTCTTAATATTATATAATTATGCTTTATGTGGTTAGGTGACAAATATGGATGAAGATTGGTTACACCTAATGGGGCTATATTATATTTCAAGGATGCCCCAGATTCAAGCACACCAAGCTTTGATGACAACATTAGTAGAGTAGTGGCATAGTGATACAAGTAATTTTCATTTATCGATAGGGGATTCAACCATTACCCTTGAGGATGTATGGTAGATCCTATGGTTGCCAATCCATGACAAGCATGTATAGTACAAACTTTGTGGTACAAGACCATATTTACAATAGGTGTTTATGACTAGATATTTTCCCATCATTGGTGTAGAGTTAGATTTGGATGCAATGATGGAATAGTTGCCAAAGCTCTCACTATTTAGAACTTCACTAATTATAGGGGCCTTGATGCTTGATAGGAGATCATAGAGATTTACCATAAGTTTGGAAGGAGTATTGGAGAGTATTTTGGTAGATCGGATAGTGTATTCTTGGGGTGCCTACATCTTGGTAGACCTATATCGAGAGATGAATTTGATCGTATATAGGGAAGGGAAAAGTTTGGGCGATGGGGTGAATCTACTATATTTGTGGGCTTATGAGAATTTTGTAGTCCTACAATCAATTTGTGATAGGAGGGGTGATGGGTAGCCATATTTATATACGTATTTAGGATTCATATGACAACTTTGTATGGGGAGGTTGGAGAATTGGTGATAGATTATAGTTGAGATGGATAGTTTCACCTAGAGCTTGTACACTGATTGCAAGGTATGAGAGGATGATCATCTCTATATTTTTTATATATAGATGGTTAAGTACCTAATTGAGAGGAATTCTCATATTATTTAAGGATATCTTCATCTACGAGTGTTGATGTGTTTCGGGCAATAATAGACAATGTCACAGGTGCATGTAGTATTTGCTCAAGTAGTTCAAGAGAGGCCCATATGGGGTGGTCATATAGAGTTTGAGACTATATTTTAGAGCTGGAGAGATACTTGTATGGTCACATGGAATCCATGGATAGGGGTGATAGACCTAGGGACTACTATTGAGTATGATGTATGGTGGGAAAGGCACAAGACTATTCATCTAACTATCCAACATGATCAACTAGCCCTTATAGAGAGTAGCAATAGTGAGAGTACTAGTGATGGAGATGATGGTAGTGGAGGGGATGAGTAGGGTCATCGAATGTGACAGAGGGGAGAAGGAGACATGTTGGCATGAGTGTAGGTATTGACTATAGAGAGAGATTGGCTCTAATAGGAGCAATGCCAAGCTTGACAGGAGAATTTACAAGTGGTTGGAGAGGGAGACATGACAAGAGATATAGCTTGACTACAAGGCCAATTAAATGGTGATGGAGAGACTTTAAAGGTTGTGATAGTGGAGCAAGATCAACTTTGAGGAGAGAGGGATGTAGCGAGGGTAGAGATTACTTGCTTACTAGCACTAGTAAATGGGGGAGGAGGATAGATGGAAGTATTATAATAGAGAAAGAAAATATTTGAGTAGATATAACCAAGTTGAGGCAAGAACAAGATACCACTTACGAGTTCTTAGGTGGAGAAGGATTAGCATACACATTTTTAGAGGTTGTTTGAGCTACTAGAGAGGTTGAGTAGTGGAGGATAATTTATGAGGAGGTCATCCCTGCAAATCAGAGGGTGGTCAGTGTTACTATTAGTAGTAGGTCTCATAGGCCAGTGAGATCAAGACCCTTAGTTAGTATGGAAACCCCTTAACAACCACATCAAGGTCCAAAGCCACCTCCTAGTTCATAGCAGAGGCTTGTATAGTAAGATGTAGGTAGGACAATATAGCTCATATGTAGGGATACAATGAATTTTTGGAATATTCCCATAGGGGTTCAACTTTTTTACATGTTGCATCATGAAATTGTATTATTTTGATATATATGGTATGATGGATTCAATATATTCTTTATGAAAATGTTGATGTGATGTATATGTGTATGTAATTTTATTATGATGATGCATATGATATTGAGATTTTTTTATGTAGGATGGTCACATTGTATATGATTATGATTATGAATGTGATATGGATATGATGTTATATGGTTTATGATTATTATTTTATATGTTTAATAATTATGACTATGATATTTATATGTGCATGCAAATGTATTAACGGATATAGATACATGCATGTATGATTGATGAATTTAATGTATACATAGATGCATGATAATTGATACAAATAAATGGATATGTAATAAATTAATGATTAGTGGGATAATGGGTTAATGTATAAATGGACTAGTATGTGCAAAGTTAATATATGCATGATGAAAGGGTATAAGGGTATGTGCAGGATCATCATGGAAAAAACAGGCCCTTAAGTGGCAAAAAATTCAAAAAAACCAGAGTTAGGCAACTTGACGTAAAAATTTGAATATGTTATCTATATTATTTCAAAAATATGTAAGAATAGAATTTGAATCAAATTGAATGTAGTTTATAAAATACTAGGTTTAAAAAAAAAAAAGGAAATCTATTGAAATTTGAAATTTCAATCTTTGATAGTACTTAAATTTCAAAGGAAAAAATAGGAAGTAAGGTGTAAAATGCGACCACCTATACAATAAAATGATAATATTTTTTTAATAATATTTTGAATATAATAATTAAGAGGAATCATGTCCCGTGTATTTTTCAAGTAAATAATTAATTATGAATTTTTATTACAAATTTTTAAAAATACAAAAAATTGTATGTCTAACCACCTTAACTTGGTAAAAATTCATGAAATTTAATTTTTTTTTATTTTTTTAATCCTGTATAGTATGTGAAGCATAGAATGTGATGCATATTTTAGATTGAAAAAATGTGATATCGTTTGAAAGCTATAGATGTTTTTCAATTAGTCTATCAATCAAGACTTTAGTCGTAATTTGAATAGAAAATGAATAATAATTACTTATTAAATTCAAAGTAAAGCATAATTTATATTGGTGTAAATCTGAGAATATCCTTTAAAAACCCTTTTTGTTTCATCAAATTTGGGTAAAAAAAAAGTTTGTCAGCCACATGCCCATCATATTGCCACTTTCTGGCCCATCATGATCCTGCACATACCCATAACACATTCATTGAAACACTTGCTTGGTGACACTACCACCAAGGTTCAAATCCCTATTGGGCTACTACATTCATAGGCTTTGTGCTTTCGCTAGGCTGGTGGGCTCATGGATTTGAATAGCAATAGTGTTAAAAAAGTGCCCTTTACCAAAACAAAAAAGGAATATATGCATGATGATTAATGTTTGGTGGATTAATTAATGGATGAATTATGGATGAATGATAATCAAATGATAATGTAATGGATATATGGATGGTAATGATTTTTTTATTTATGTGTATGAATTATGGATGATTTAAGTTAATGAAATTTGAGTGCATAAATGATGTTAAATGGTAATGGATGACACAAATGTCTTAGAAATGGAAATCAAATCTACAACAAATCTTGGCCTATGAAATGAGAGATTTCTTAACTAAGGTTGTTTGTACTATTATCTGTTCTAAGATAGTTTTCCCTCTCTTAGTCATTATTTGATCATGATAAATTCTTGATATGTAATGAAATTCATGATTATGTAGATGAAAAAGGACAAACTATGAAGCTACCCCTAGTTAATGCATAATGTGTTCTTTTTTTTTTCTATCATGATACAAAATGTACTTTGGTCCTAGTATGTAGGGGAGGTTATAGGTTAGGTGTTAGGAATAATTTAGAAGTCATGGGGAGAGGGTGTATGGATAGATAGATGGATGAGGAAATGATGGGGGTTTGACTATGCTGGTAAAATGTGGTGAGAAATTCTAATTTTTAATATAGGAAAGGACATTATGTCCTAATGGTATAAATGGACAAATGTACAATCATGTTCTTTGTGTTGACTTGGACTCTCAAAATATGCAAATAAAATACTATTTCTTATCATATAATGGTTACCAATGACCTTATTGGATCATAGAGGAGATTATATTGTAGACCCAAAATGTTTTATTCCCCTCTAGCTAAGGTATTAGCTATCATTAATGAGTCAAGATAATCACAAACATTCCATACAAAAATAACCAATTCCTACTTCACATTCTATACATGACACAACAAGATATGAAGAGATCTAGGTGGCCTAGACTAGGTGACTCCATAGGTTCAAGAAAGATAAACCAAATCTCTCACCAAGGGTAGGACTTGTAGATGTTGATGTTGTTAGACAAAGGAAGGATTCATCCTATTGGGTAAAAATGGGTGGTTTTATGATGGGTTGCAAGGGAAGTGGAAATACTTAAGGATCCCATTGATCTTTTGCAGTAACATTCATAGGTATGCATTCATTTGTTTTCCTTACTTCTCTTGTCTAAGGATGATATGGATGACCATGTGGGATGGTGAGATTTTTTTATGAGTGGTTTTGTGGAATAGGAATCTTTTTTTACTATGGGTGGCATGACCATAAAGTCCACCTAGGAAGTGTAAACTGAAGCTTTCAAAATAGTAGATGATGCTCGACTGATTATTCTTTCACTGGGAAAGTGAGTATTAATAGGGAAACATAGATAGATGATGATAGAATATAATTCATCAATATATGTAACTTGGAGAGTATATAGTATAAGAAATAGGTATGGGTACATTCATTCTTGATAGGGGAAGAAAAGAGGATGGACGAAGTGGATGAAGTGGTTGGAGAGGGTGCACACATGTATATGGTAGGAGGCGAATGAATTCTTCAGCCTATGGATTCAAACTAGTTGTCTATTTTATGGATCCAATTACCTTTGGTGGTAACATAGTTTGGGGTGTCACAGATTTTACTAGTACCTATAATTATCTTTCTTGCAATCCTGGAAAATGCAAATGTCCTATGTTGATATTTGAGAGCACCTCTCAACAATTTTGAAAGATAGTGAAAGTAGTGTAAACCTTAATTGTTAAAGTTGTTGGTAGAAACACAGGGTTTCAAGTGTCCCACTCTCTCAGCAATAGGAAAGGCACAATTTTACACTATAGATATAAGATGATATACAATTGAGTTGAATACCAAAAATGCTATGAAGTATGGTGCAAAAAATTGGTGATATGGTAGGTGCAAGTGTGATGCTTTTACTATGAGAAGCTAGGTATTACGACTACCAATCCCAAATACAAAAAAAGAGGTGAAGTGATATGGTTTGCGATATGGTGAGTGCATAGTTCAAATCCATTCATGCTAGAACTATAAATTCACATCTCATAAAAACACCCTCATATTGTGGAAAACTTATAAAAGGAATAATTTATTAGCCAAGAGTAATCTATCAGAAAAAGGAGCATGTATGTATGTGTGTTTTATGATTTTTATGGATATTTGTGATGGTCAATGTAGCACTGACTAAGTAACAATAGGAGTCATACATGATGGGTTGGGTGCAAGAGGTGATAATCATGTAAGCCATCTAATCTATCACGATGGAACAACAAGGGGGATGCATGAAAACCTATGCAAAATTCATTGGTATATGATGGGATTGGGAGTATGGTAGAGAAATCTCTCTAAAAATATCATGTGTATAAAGCCATAATTGGTGGTGTTTGTTGATGGATGGTGAATATGAAGATGTAAAGAAGTGACCCAATAGATAGTGGACATGACCCTACAAATGACACCTATTTGGTAAGTTTTCACCATGGTACTTTCCCAAGGTGCCACAAAGTGGTTTTCACCATATTTCTCTTTACTATTTATTTTTTGTATTTTTTGTATTTTTCTAATTTTTTGTATTTTTTTTATTATTTGATTATTTGTATTTTTCTATTTTTTGGCTCTTCTTAAATGAATTTTTTTTTTGATATGGATGATTTTCATGGTGTCTTCAAGTGATTATCCTTCCGTGGTATCCAATTGATATGCTCTTGACTCATATCTTGTTGTAATAATGTAAGGACCTAGCTAAAACAATGGAAATAGGGATCACTATCTTTTAGGAGATGGAGCACAAGGTTAGGGTACCTCCTATTTCCCTCAAGTTTCACTCAAGGAAACCTATAGATCTCAATCCTATGATAGAATGAAAGAAGGAGATCTACTAAAGGTTGTCCTAGGGTATGATTAATGACTAAAGAAGGGTTGACCACCAAGCTAGAGCTTAGAAAGACTAGTAACATGAAAGATCTAATTATGAAACTCAATGATATGCAAGAATACAATAAATGACCTAGAAACGAATGAAACATATAACAACAAACTGCAAAATTAGAGAAGTGTACCTGGAAAATTGTAGCATTTTAGAATCAACTCTAAAATGTTGAAAATGTTGAATTTAAGGCACACTAGGACTCATATGCCAAGCTGGGCATATGAGTCCCAAATTAGGCTTTGTATGTTGAAATAGGAATCTAGTGATGAAAAGTATAGATCTAAAACATAGAAAAGTGACTATACTTGGAAACATATGCTAGAAGTGTTGTGTCAATCTTGGTTGGCTTTCTTTGAGAATCAAGATTTAAATTTTCTCTTGAATCTCTACTCTATCTTCTTGACCTAATTTTCAGATCTAAAATGTCAAATTCTACTTTGTAGATGCCTTTTAATGATCTTGTAAACAAGGTGACAACTTTGCACACTTGAAAACTTTTTTCCAATATTTCTCTTCAATGTGCCTTCAACCTAGACCTGCAAATCACACACTAAAGAGAGGGAAAAATGTTGTTTTGTTAGTGGATATGGATTTTCCTTGATCAAACCCCATTTGGGTAATCAACCTTGAAATGAAATGAAAGAGGAAGGAGGAATGATGAATGAAAAAAATGATATGTTACAACTCACCAAACCCTAGAAACAAAGTGTTGCAAACATGTATGAGATGGCTAGCATGAATGTGGATCTTGACTATTGAATTTTGTAGTTCTTCAATTGAATGCTTGCTTGAATCGTAAAACCCTACATCACAAATGTTAGCTCAAAAAAATATATGATGCATGAAGACTTTGACGTGATGCTTGATAATCACTCTTGAATGCTAGAATGCTTGAATGCTTAGGTCACACTTTCTCATGTAAATTGCTAGGAGAATATATGTAAAATAACCTTGCATTTATACTTGTTTATGCCAAATTTTCCAAAATTACAACACTACAAGTTGACATAAGATCTAGGAGAATAAAATCCTACTAAGAATTTGAATTTAAATTAGGTCTAAGCTAATTGGGACTCAAACATTAGAAGTGGTGTATGAATTCCATTATGCTAAGCTTGGGACATATTTTTCAAGAAATTCTTAGATTCATGTGTGAAATCTAAATCAGGGCCCCAAAACTTAGGAGGGACCCATATGCCTAATGTGGCGTATGAGTCCCAAATCACTAATTTTGGGCCATAAAATCCAAAAACACCTGAATTATGATTGGATGTTGGCTTATGTTAGGATTAATATCAAAAAGATGCATTAATTAACATTTGTGGATGCAAAATAAGGCCAAATAACGCATAAAGAAGCCCAATTAATAATGAAAACCCTCTAGATCAGTTTGATAGTGTTAGGATGCACTTTACAACACCTTAAATAAGGAATAATTAAGTTCACTTAGTTTATGAGGGCCAAATACCTAATGTGAATGTGTTAAACATATTACATGTAGCACAAAAAATTGTATACTTTTGAAGAAATAGGCAATTTCACGCTTAATTTGGACCTATTTTGGCATCCTTGCATTAATAATTCATTGAACTTACCATTTATAGGCCCCTAAGACTCATTATTTGGGACCTTGAGGCTTATCCCACCCAGAAATCATACAAACCCCAACAAATAACATTAAAATTATTTAGATTCTAGAAAACCCACCTCAAAAACCCTTGGTGGGACTAAGTCATCCAAGGTGGCAACTTAGTCCCTTTTGGGGGATTTTTCTATTTTGAGTGGGAAAACAACCAACTTAATTCAAATTTCTTATGGATGTCGGCC
>VDFB02000008.1:318520052-318602983 GCA_007258455.2 Sequoia sempervirens | reverse complement strand
TTCCAAGACATCAAGATGAAGGAAGCAATTATGTGCAACAAGCTGTCATGATCAATTATGCCAAATCATGAAGATCGATTAAGTTATCCTCTACATGCTCTTTGTAGCAATCCATTGTATTATGTGCTCACCTCATAGGTCCATCAAACATTCAAGGAATTCTTCAATTAATTTTTTGTGATAACTTGTGTGACATCTATTCATTAAGGGTTTTCACATCAAAGGTAACATTATCATTTGTTATTTATCAATATTAGTAAAGTATTGTTGTTTTAGCCTCTATCCGACCTATGGTATGCTCTCTTGAACATTATCAATCATTGTTGTGGAGGTAGGAATACCAACATGGGGTTTGACTTAGGAAAGCTCCTAACAACAAAACCTTCTTCCAAATTTTCATGTGTGCATGTCAAATCTAGAGGTTTTAGCTAGTGACAATCTATGGAAGAAAAGTGCAGACCTTAAGCAACATCTCAGGTTTTTTAGATATGAGGAAAGAGGAGCCTAGTCTAGAGTGCATCACAACCTAGACTGGTTAATTCAATTCCAAATTTGTACTACTTTTTCTCTCATTTTTATTAGATCTCAAATCTAGGTCAATTTTGTAACTTTTTATTTTCGTCTATCTGATAAATTACATTTTCAAATCTAGGGCTATATGTCAAATATGCTTGGAAAATCACACATAAAATTTATCATCCTCACAATCCAACACAACATAAACCTTAGTGGTTAGCTTCCACTATGGTAGCAAGCTAATCATAAACCTTAGTCAATTTATGTTTAAATATTGAGTAAGTGAAAAGGGGATAATCCTAGTTAATCTAATTAGATCTAGGATCACTTTTCCTACTAAATATCTATCCATGGGACAAAATTGGAAGAAGCAATAGATAAACCAACATCATGTAGTGAAAAAAATTTGAAGTCGGGTATTGGGTTTTCAAGAGATTGTAACCCTTATAAACAATTTTCATTGAAGCTAACAATCAAAGAATAGAAAGTTATGTTCCAAAATATGGGTCCCATAATATCAAATCATGCAGAAGATAGGTAGTGTTTCCTACAAGCTTGAATTTCCATCAACAACAAAGATACATCCAATTTTTCATGTTCCTTGTTTGAAGAAGGTAATTGGGAATAATATCCCTACTCAGACAATATTATCGGAGCTTGATGAAGAAGGAATAATCATATTGGAACTAGAATGTATTCTTTAAAAATGCACAAGGAAGCTAAGGACCAGAACACTCACTCGGTATCTCATCCAATGGAAGAATTCACCAATTGAAGATGCCACATGGAAAATGCTTTCCAACATTACATAGATTACATAAGGTTATGAATAGTTAGCTTGTGGCTATCGTAACTCCTAAATAAGTCATATTATCATTATTATATTCTTATTTAGTTAATTAGATTGGCCTAGGGCTTATATAGGGTTATCTAAGTTGGCTTGGGTGATATCCTAGGCATAAATAAGGTATATATAGGAGGTTGTGAGTCTTATTTCATCATGATATTGTGAATTTGTTCTCATTGGAGATATTTGGAGGTTTTTCCCCTCAAGGTGGCTTGTTATTCTTTAGTTATTATCAAGTATTTGTAGTATATTTCTTATCATATTCTTCTATTGTGCAAGCTATTTTATTACACATTATACATTATGTTTTAGAAGTTTATCTTTCTCATTTTCCTATAGGATTGAAAAGTGTTGATGTCCATGGAAGAGACAAAGTCCTATATTATGTTGTAAATGTGTTATTGTTAGCATCTATTGGATTGATTGGTATGGATGTTAGTTTTTCTCAAAAGGTATTTCCAAGGTATATTTGTGCCTCTCTTGTTCTATAGTTTATATATTTTCTTCTCACTTCATTTCTCTTTTCTACGTATTGTTTTATATGCTAGAATGCTATTGAATTTGTATAAATTTAATTTATATCATATTTTTCTTGAGGGGTTAATGTAGAAATACTTACATGTTTAAATTCTATAAAACTACTAACAAATTTTCCTAATATTATACTACTATTACATCATGATAAAAACATAAATACAATAATTATAAAATAATAACTAATATTCTTGAATATCAAATTTATACAGTGATTGCTAGATTTAGAATGTAAGATAACCCAACCCAAATGAAAATGAACTTTTTAATTTAAGTATTTCACATGCATTTAATAGAATAGTGAATAATTAATAACAACACCTTAGAAATAATAAAAAATGAAAATAGAAACACTCATACCCCGGAAACGTCAGCTTCACCAATCATTCTATGACATCTTCTCTACTCAAAACATTTAAATTGTCTCTAATTTTAAGGATTTTTTTTTTTTCATTTTATCATAAATAGGTGATACCTAAAAATTGACCCTTCAACAACAGAAATACAATGATAAAAGGAACAAATGGAAAAGATAGTCTAGAGTTTCAGAAAGGAGGAATTCTCAAGTCACTAAGCATTCCCTGAAACAAAATGTATGATAAATCATACTAACCAATTCATTCATTTCATAGTTCATGCACTAGCCAATATGGAAGAATTCACATACATGCTAGCTCCATCATCTCCAAGTACTGATCCACCTATAGGCTGTTTACCAAGGTAGCTAGTTATTTTCCTAATTTAAGAAAGTTTTGGAATGAAATTCCGTATTGCATACACTTCAATTGGCTCTCAATCTTGTTTGATATGGTAGGTTTAATTGAAATATGATATCTTAGTTCTCCTACAGCTGCAAGCAACGAATTCATAATAATGAACAAATTAATATTTTCTATATTCTTATTGTCCTTGGGCCAATCTATTTCACATTTTCTGGCTTCTGGAGAACAACTAAAAGATAAAACGAGATAGTCCTTTGCACCAAATGTCAAACTAGTAAGGTGTACCTGGTTAAGTTTGAAGCTCTTGCAGAAGCTCTATCTTAACGTGTCTTAGTCAACGGCGAGCTTCGAAAGGACTTCTCATCAGCAACCTGGCTATGGTGTATTTTGCAAGAATAATAAAAGCCATAAAACTCGTTAATTATTTCGTTAGCTATCTCAATCCTAATAATCATTCCCCACTATGAGATGATATTTAGTTTAGTTTGAAAAGACGTTGATTTTGCTAAAAGGTAAGTAATAATGAAAAGAATTCATTTGAGCCCATTCAGATATATTCTTCTCCAAAAAATTTGTTAAACAAGAAAAACGGTAATACAAATTGGGAGAGATATAGTGTGGAACAAACATTACGTTGAAGTACATATAGGGGACCACCTAGTACACCCTCTCTACGCAACGGAGGTGTTAAAAACTGACTGGACAGTTGTAAAAGATCTAATATGCATTCTACATTCATTAGAATATATTTAAATCAGTCATTTCAAAAATTTAGCATCATTTCCACTCAAGTTGTATTGATAAAAAATCAAAATTCTATCAAATTTCAAATTGGTGGTTGTTGATGTTGTTTATAAAGAAGTTATAAATGATTACCTTTTGTTAGGTATTAGTGTTAGATATTTTAAGAAATCAGTTTGGATTCAAAGTCTTGTGTAAATTTGATTGAAAAGATATCTTTTAATATTTAGTATAAATTTGATTTTTAATGATACATCATAAGCATTAAGGTCACATTTGAGTCATAAGTAAATTTGGAGAAATGATGGATACCCCTAATTCCTTTGTAGTAAACCAAAGGTGGTCAACAATTTGTGTATCCAATGCTAATAGGCTTAAAAAGTAACATGATGTCCATTTTTCAAACAACAAAATGTATTATGAAATAATGAAACCAAACGAGATTGAAGGTTCATGTATCTCATGCCAAAAGAGGTCAATAATATGCTATGTTATAAGGGTTGAGGCCAAGGTAAATTGGGTGGAATAAATGCCCCTTTAATTCTTACCAAAAGAAGTCAATGGTCATACATCTAATACCAATAAATTGGATAAGATATCAAGATATTTAACTTTCTAGAATTAAAAAACTTATTAAAAAAGTTCAATACATGGTATACTCAATAAGAATGGAGAATGGAGTGCAAAAAGCATCCAATATTGTTGTTAGTTCGAAAAATATTAATGAAATAAAGAAAAATATATATACACATGCGAAAGGGTTGTAGTTGAATTGATTAAGCACTATTGACGAGGATGATGATATGTAATAGAAAGTCATCCACCAAATTCAAACCCTTAAAAAAATGCTCAGACCAAATTTGATATCTAGATGACTTTAACAGATGAAATTCTTACACAGGAATACTTACTATGATGCAATCCTAAATCAAAAAAGTGCTCTTCAATTTTTAATGTAGAACTATTAATGTTATTCTTAATTCCTAATATTAACATAACATTCCTTGGCTTCGCTAGCCAAGGAGAACATCTACAAACTATCAAGCAACCCTTTTGTTCGTTTTTTGGTAACAATCTTATTTATAGCTTACGCTAGAATAACTTCAATTGGCATAAAAAATGCCCAGAGGCCAGATAACCATCAACAACTGCAATGCACAAACAAAATCAATACCAAATTGAAGTCATAGTCTCTTATCAATGAATTTAGCTATTGGTGTGATGGCATATGATCCCGTGGAAGCTGATTATTTATTGTAACGCACTTGCCGTTTCTGCGGGTGGAGATGGTTGTTCTGTAGCTTTTTAACTAGAAACATTGTGGGGTCGCAATTTGAGGTAAGAGCGGTTAAAGGATTATTTCTAAGTAGCACACCGCCCATTTGCTGACAAGTACAGGACTCTTCTTCCATACCGTGTGAAATCATGAAAAACGACGTTCCATCATAAATGGGTATTGGTAACCTAACTAATTCGTACCTGTCAAATAAGGTACAGCGAGTCTACTTATATTGTTTTCTATAAGCGGTTGCGTATGATCGAGAGTTTTCCATGATTTATAAAGATCAGTAAGTACAGACAGTTTTGGAAATTAGGAAAATGAATGAATGTGTCCATTGGAACATGGAAACAAATAACTGTAACCGTGATTTGGATACAAAAGGCCACAGAGGTCATTGGAGACCAGCTGAAGATAACAAACTTATAGAGCTTGTTCAAAAGTATGGTCCCCAAAACTGGAATGCTATTGCAGACGAACTCCCTGGGAGATCAGGTAGTCTACTAACTCCATGAAATTAATATAATACTATTCTACCTTCGTTCCATTACATATAGTCGTAAAGGCTTCTCATGTAGAATGTTCAGAAGGTTTCTGGGTGTGCTGATTATTTAGTGAATGATTATCGTATAAAGTATCACATTTTGTAGTTTTGGGGATTTGATTGTGTGTTAATTTTTTAATCATTACGTGATCCATGTGATCCATCATCAGAATATAGAACATAGAACATATGTTAAACCATTTCATTGTTGTTTTTTTGTGCAGGGAAAAGTTGCAGGCTAAGATGGTATAACCAGCTGGATCCGCGCATTAACCGAAGACCCTTCACGGAAGAGGAGGAAGCCAGGCTGGTCGCTGCACATCGATTACATGGTAATAAATGGGCAACCATCGCCTGCCTCTTTCCAGGAAGAACTGACAACGCTATAAAGAACCACTGGCATGTCATCATGGCAAGAAAATTTAGAGACCGATCTCGAGTCTATGGCAGACGCTATTCATGGCATTCTCTGAGAAAGGCGGCAACTCGAAATGCCAGGCATTCTGCAGATCTTCACTACCACATTGCTCAAAGTTCTGTCAACACAAGAAAACCTGTGGACCTTATCATAAATCAATCTATCAAAACCAATTACAGTCGGGTCGCCACAGAACCAAATTTAAACACCAATTCACGAGGTATGGGCTTACACCACCTGTTTATTTATTTATCTTTCCTGGGTTTGTCATAGAACCTGGTTTGACTGGTTTGGTTAATGTGAAATTCAATCTTAGGTAACATTCCATCAGTCCAAGGCAAGGACTGCAGCGATGGGATGATGACAGAATTTCGGTCCTTGAAAACTTCTTTTTCGTCATCGGCATCTCCATTGCCTGTAATACCAGAGTCACCGGATATGGCCAACTGGGAGAAGCTCGGTTATGGTTGGAAACAACTAGGTTCTACTTGTTCAGATCCTACACTCCATGCACAACTGAAATTACCACAAGCTTATAATCATCATATGGCTTCTTCTCCTCATAGAAATAGAGATGAAAGCCTATCTGAAGCTAACCAAGGCGTAAAAGTGATTACTGGTAACAACTACGATCCTTTTGTTGGACTTTTAAGACTTAATTATAGTAGGAATTCTAATTGCATAACACCAACAAAAGTAAAATTGGTGCCTTTCAGTCAGTCTTATAATGTAACAAATGGGAAGCCTATAGAGATCCCAGGAATAGGAGGTCATCAAATAAAATGTACAGATTTTAAAGAGAAGAGATTGGATAGTGAACCATCACGGTCTGATCCAATGGATAAAGCAGAAGAAGAGCCAGGATGCAATAGCACTGATAACGTTCTCTTCATCGATTTCTTAGGAGTGGGGGCATCATGATTGATGCACATCTTGCACCATAATTTTTGTATATACTGGGAAACTTAAGTCTGACATTATGCAGGTTAACCGTGATTGTTGCCATGAAGGTAAATTCGGGCACTCAATCCATCGTATAAACATACAAAGTAAGGAATGAATTATATTATTCATTGCTAAACAGTTTATTTTACATGAATGATAAATTAAAATGTCACTATTGCGAAATTGGATGATCCCTTCACCTATGTTGTCTAACTCTAATTCTAATTGACAAAAACATTAAATTAGACCTAGAAAAGAAGAGCTTAGACTGAACAATGAATAACTAAGAAATCGGAAATGTAATGCTTGAGAAAAACTAAGAAATCTGAAATGAAATGCTTGAAACAATGGTAAGTTTATCCTATTTTGCTGGCATGCCAATTTTGATCTTGTTTGTTTCTTCGCTGATTTGATTTGATACAATAGAAGATTTGAACATGGAACGTCGAGCCTTTTGCTGTTGAGAACCTATGTGCGTCATATGCTGTGTCACCCAACCTAATTTGAATGTTGCAGACACATCTATTGTCCATATGATCTTTTCTAACCTGCTTATGTCCTTTGTTGCTGAGAAGTGGTTGTGTTGAACAGTAAAATGGGCTTTGTCATTTGATAGAAGAAAAGACTTTTGAATTTAAGATAGTAGTTAATCTTCATATGAGTTTTATGAAAGACAAATCATGCTAATTAATATTCCAATGATAATATTATAAATATTAAGGATTAGACGAGGATTGATGCATACATAAACCAATAAATTTTAGATACTAATATTTAATTTGAATATTTAACATTAATAATTAATATTTCCAATGATTTAGGAGATGTTCTTAAGAATATATATTTTTTTGGTTATTTGTACAGTTCTATCATGTAAGCAATTATATATTAATAATTGACTTTGAACAAATAAAATGTTTTTATCACTAATATACTCAAGTTCCTTGTTTATTTATGATAAATTATTTCAATAAGAAAATAAGAGAATAGATTGAATATTAAATAAGAAGTAGGAAGTGGAATACACAAGAGAATTGTAAGCTTATGCCATTTTGGTGGGATATTAATTTTAATCTTCCTTATTGATTGATGTGTTACCATAAAAGATGAAAATCAAGAATTTGGAAACTCTTGGTATCGAGGAAAACACTATGTTATAAAGTCTAGTACTCAACTAAGTTGCATCACGTGATCAACTTTAAATGAAGCAAAAATTACATTGCTAAAGCAACCTAATGCAATGTGCTTGTGTCTTTTATTGTTAAGAAGTAGTGTTAGAAGGTAAAGTGGATATTATTGTAAAATAAGGAAAATATATTTGTTTTCTAGAATAGTAGTCAATAAAGACATTAATACTTAAAAAAGAGAAAATAAAACACATCATTTTTATTTTCATGTTTTTTCCCACCTCCGAGTTTATCACTATCTAATTGTGTTCTAGTTGTTATATTTGTTGTCTCTTGTATATATGTTTTCTAACAATTTTTTTAAAATTTCTTAAATTCAAAGACATTTATTGAAAATATCACATAAAAAACTCCATGTAGCCATATATAAGAGTGTGTATCATTCTATGTAAAAACATTCTCTTTTAGTTGTATTATTTATTTCTTAATGCATGTTGTTCATTTTGAGAGTTGGTAGCATCATCTTTTTTCTACTTAATATCTATTATAACAACTACATTTCATAATTATTTAATCCTATTCAATCAAAACCACAATATTTAATGTCTTTCAGCTATTTCATTAATCACTTTTATCACACCAATAATACTTTTTTGCTCTATAATTTTGATGAGGATATTTTTCTTTGCACAACATGAAAATTTAAAACCATATGTATAAATTGTATCAAATTCAAAGATTAATAGATTTATGATACTCCTACAGTAATCTTGTTTCAATTTAATATATTTTCTCTTTTATCCTATCAAGTTTTAAGTAGATTTTTGAATGTCTAATAAAATTATTAAATGAAATCCACAGTTAAATCATAGTGTGAATTATTTATGTTTCTCTAAGTCTCCACTTAAATTACTCTTTTTTTCATTCCAAACCAATAATTTATATTAGAGAAACTAGGAGTATAAAGTCATTGGTTATTCTTAGACTAAACAATAAGTAGAAATTGGCTCGATAAGTTAATTCTTAGGAAAGAAGTTAATAGATGTTGTTGAGTCTATGTAAAAAAGGTAGAATTAAAATACTAATACTTTATGAGTGAAAAGTAGTTAAAGTTTTTGTTTTTGAGAAATATGGTAGCTAGTAATAGTTGAAATTTAAACTAGACCAAAATCTCTCTATTGAAAGGAGAAAATTATGATTTCCTCAGTATAAATATGAAAAAAAAAATCATTTCACAAGATTTATAGAAATTAGTTAAAAATGGTTATATAGATCCTATAGATGATCAAGCTCTTATAGCCTTAAGTTAGGAACAAGGAGATCAATTAAGGGAAAAAAGAAAAAAAAATCCTTGTTCTCCACCTAATAAGTTTTATATGAGTCAATTTTTTCACAAATCGTTACAACTATAAATTTTTTTGAAGATTCATATCAAGGGGCTAAGGAAGTGAAAATAATTAAATATTAAATTATTAGAAGGGATATTGAAAATATATTCATCAAAGAATTTGAACCTATCTAGGATTTCTTTACACATACGAGGAGTTTTGTTAACTAGATTAGATCTTATGAAGAAAATTTTACTAATCAGAAGATTATAGGAAAAATTATTTGTTTTCCCTCCTTTATTTGATCATATTGTAGTAGCCCTTAAGGATTTAAAATATTTAAGCCTCCTATTTGTGAATGAACTTATCGATTCTCTTCAAACTCATATGAGAAAATAATGAGCAAGCCTATTGAGAAACTTGTTGAATGGGCTTTAATAAATAAAAATTAGTATTTCAAAAAACAAGAGAAAAGGATAACAAGAGGCATCTTAAAAGGTTATAAGAAGATTTATCGGAAGAGAATGAAATAGTACATAAATTGTTGAGATATACCATAAACATATTCCTTCCACTTCTAGTACATCTCAACCAAAAAACATTGTGGTTAGTCAAGGAGGACTTAACACTCCTCTTCCTTTAACAATAGTATCCATATCCACCCACACCACCCCCCAAGTTGCAATAGTCACGCAATCTATTAGTAATGTGATACCTTTCTCGACTATTCCTACTAGCATTCATAATTCTTATGTGGCATCACATGTTCTCTCCTCTTCCACCATACCATCTATTAGCATTCCATTCACTTGCCCTACCACTACATACACTCCATCCCCACTTTCCCTTCCACCTCATACCACTTACACTAACCCTCTCATCACACAACTTTTCCAAACTCTCTCCTCCATGCAAAAATAAATATCCATCATCAACCAAAACCAGAATGGACAACCCACCTATTATATCCAAAGAAACACACTATCTTTGCAAATCATATGAACACCAATTCTGTAAGGAATAAAAATGCCTAGATTTGAGAAGTATGGTGGGAAGGGCGATCCTGCTAATCACGTTAATGCCTACATAGCCTTATGTAGCAATTTTTTTCTTGATGATAAACTATTAGCCAAATTGTTTCCTAGGACATTAAAAGACACTGCCTTAGAGTTGCTTTCATCCTTACCAAACAATTCAATTAGTTTAGTCAATGAACTAGTTGATGCCTTTATAGATCATTTTCAAGTGCATATGACTCCCAAAAACACATTGGTTGATTTAATGAGATGCAAATAAAATGTGCATGAAAAGGTAATCGATTTCATCTCTTGCTATCAGTCACTTTATGCCCAACTCAATGTCAAGATTCCCGATCCACATCTTCAAAAGAAATTTATTGAAAACTTGCAAACTCAACTATTGTATAAACTCAAAATGATGAAATTTCCCTCCTTTATGCACTTGTGTACAACCCTTTGTGACTGTCACAATTTAGTTAGTAGTCATGATGCCAAGTCCACTTTTAGCTGAGTTGAGAAATTTCAACATGACACTTCAAACAATTCACAACCATTTAGAAAACCAAACAAAGGGTTCTTACAATTCAATCCCCCTCAACAACCAACTCAACCTGTCAACAACCAAGTAGCAGTTGTTAAAGTTGTGATACTTTATATTTATGGAGATCCAAAACGACAATTTACACCTTTACCAGACACTCTTCATAACACCATGTCCCAACTTTTGCAGCAATAGACGATTACTTTACCTACTATCAAACCATTGAATCCTACTAAGCCTTTGCCTCCAACCTTTCAACCTAACACTTATTGCCATTATCATAGACAAAATGGACATGACACAGAACAATGTAAGCATCTTAAACACCTAGTGCAAGACCTCACTGATTCTGGCCATCTATATGTTTCAACTCTTAATGTTAAAGGCACTAAGTTTGTTGCCCAACCAAATAAAAATTTGCATAGTTTTATTGATCCGATGCCCAAGCATATTCTCATCTGTCAAAGCTAGTGAAAATCAAAATAATGATGCGATGAATGTCCATACCAATGTCGCACATTCTGATCCTATTCCACATACCACTACTATTAATCCTATGAATGGTATGGTAGGTGCAATTGACATTATCCCTCGTACGGGCCAACCTAAGAAATCTCTTGATAATACTTTTTCTTCTAAATACATACTTCCAAATCTTCCCAATGCTCCTCTTTACATAGCCAGCTCTATTTATGATAGGCCCACTAATGGGATACTCATATATCTCACCTGTGGAGAGAATGTGATCACTGAGGAATTTTTGGTATTACATGATCTTTATCAAGATGATTAAGAAAAATTGAGAGCATGTATCAAAACACACAATGGTTTTGCTTGCCCTACGATAGGATCGATCATCCTTCCATTAAAGATAGGACCTAAGACAATGGATGTTACATTCTCCATTATCCCACAATCAAATTAGTTTCATGTGCGGCTAGGCCATCCATGGCTTCACTCGATGAAAGTTGTACCTTTAGTCATACACAAATGTTTAAAGTTTCCTCTTGACAATGACATATTCACTGTTGACCATAGTGGCTTTCACCCTTTGTATTCTAAAGGAAACTTCTCCTTAGAATCCTTTTGGCCTGAGTCCATGGAACCTATCATGCCTCACAAAGACTTCTTTTTCATTGCTTACCAAAAGTTAAAACAAAGAAAATTGCAAATTGTCCCTCTGCAACATGTCACCATCCACTTCCGACACTCCTATCCTAGATGAAACAATGCTTCAACCTAAAAAATAATCGACCCATCAACCTCAACCAACACCTAAAACTTCCCCCACATCATCCAAAGGGCCAAGAGATAATGACAATAAATACATCATACCTCCTTGTATAAAACAAATTTATAAAGAAAAGGAGAAAGTGGATGAACAACTTTCCATGTTTTCTTTTGTTCCTCCCCTTAGGGACGAAAAGCAACCAATGGTTCATCAACCCGCTCCTTCAAAAGAACAACTTAACAATAAAATCAAAAGAAATAGAGGAGCTAGGGAGCATAGGTGTAGACATCGTGCCTTTGCATGCAAGTTACAAAATGAAGAAAATAAAGAAAACCAAAATACACACTTGATAGAAGCAATGCATAACAACCCTCCCCAATCACAACAAAATGATCCAATACAACAACCACAACTTGTGATACACCCTTCATTGGACATTGTCATCCACACTCCAGTTGTGATTAACCTTGATGACGATGATGAGATTACTAAAATTGACGAAGAGGTGCATAATGATATGAATACATTATTTTCCTCTTCCATGAACTTAAATGAAAAATCCCCTACAACAAGTGTAAAACCTAGTACTTCCCCTAGTTCAGCACTTGCACTTCTCCCTTTGGCTAGTCGTTTGCCCTCAAAACATCCTAAACATGATTGGGGGGCAGATGACTTGCTTGATGGTTGACTTGCATTTTCCTTACTAGTCTTTTTCATTTTATTTTCCCATTTTTTCGTGTGCGTGTAGCGTGTTCCCCCATGACGTGACGTTTGATGTTCTCCTCTCTTTGTGACATATTTGTACCTTCATTCTTCTATATTTCGTCATCACTTTGTTTTGTGTTTTCCTTTTGGGGATGATGCAAAGCGTTGAGATGCCTTATGTCTCTTCCATGTTGACCCAAAAGGCCCCTTTCCTTTTACATTTTTCACTTGTTTTTTCCTTTTGGGGATCACACAAGGCATTGAGACCAAAATATCTCCTTCATGTTGAGCCAAAAGGTTTTCCTTTTTGTTTTTGTTTTCATTTTTCTTTTGTTTCATTTTGGGGATGATGCAAAGCATCAACACATCCTATGTCTCTTCCATGTTGACCCAAATAGATCTTTCTTTTTCTTTTTTTTGCTCTGTTTGTGTCACTCTTATGTATTCGGGGAATGATGTCAATTTCAAGCTCTTTACAAAATATTGCAACAAAGAACATACTGTCCCCAAATCCATAGATCCCTTATGTGTTTAGTGTTTTCATTTTGTGGGAAACTCCTGCCTTTTCTCTTTTTCATTTTCTTTCACATGACGATGCCTTACTCAAAAACGTATGACTTGGCATAGGGGCTTTCTAAGTTGGCTCTCATGTCTTCTTTCTTGTTTTCATTTTTCATTTTGCTACTTTAAAGTAATTGCTCACAAAACGGTGTGTAGAAATTTCTTTAAAGTGGGGGAATACATTTGCATGATTAATTTTACATTTTTTCCCTTTTCTTGGTTCTTAATGCAGCCTTGTTACTTTATAAGATGTGTTTGTTGCTTTGTGGATGACATTGGATATAGTGTCCTTCATGAGCGTGATCTATCTTAGCATATTACATTCCTCTTGGTGGCTTGATGTGATGCACTACATCCCCTAAGTTGTGAATATTCTATTCTTTGATCAGTCCTCTCTTGGAGACATTAGACACAATGTTCCCTAAGTTAAAGACCTCGCATGAACTAAGGAAGAATCCTTTTAACATTCTTTTGCACGTTGCATTTTTCATTTATATGGCCACCTTGCATAACACAACTTGCATGCCTATAGTGCCATTGCATTTGTTCATGAGTTCTAAGCATATGAAGCCTTGCTTGTCTCATAAAGCATGAAACAACATATTCCTTTTTGGTGCCTTATTAAAGTTATTAGGAGGCATAACTTTGGTATGGTTGAGTGGGAAGCCCATTCTAAGGCATGACTTTCCCCATAGCCACTTGTGTGTGTGTGAATGAGTACCAGCCATGGTTGTATGTTTTCCACCTTTTGGGCCTTCTCACCTAGCGAGCATACATGAGTTCTGTCACCCCAGAGTGAGTACACATTTTTTGTTCCAAACAAACAACCTAGATCTGATCCACAATGGGATGGATAAATGATCAAAGTTTTCTTTCATTCTTTTTCATCATTTTCATGTGTGTTTCTTTGTTCTTATGTTTGGATTGCCATGGGATCCTAATCCTGGGGGCTTGATCATACCTCCTGATTATTGTTGTCTCATCTTACAAGAATGAGTGCTTTCGAATCCCTCTCGATGTGCATGGTTGGCTACTTTAGTGTGAGTTTGAAACAAGTTCATCCTCTCACTAAAGTGGGGGCTTAATATGTTGCCAAAAAATGTATAATTGGACATTTTTATGCTCACTTGAGTCTCTCTTATGGACTTTGCCTTGATTTTCCTAGATTTAATGTTGTAATGTGGTCAACACATTCACATTAGGTCTTGGACCCTTGAGAATCATTAAGATTTCTAAGATGTCTTGTAAAAGTGTTGTGAAGTATTGTAACCCACTTTCACACTTTTCTAGGACCCTTTCATTATAATTCACTTAAATAACCCCTTTTTATCACTTACCAAGTCTTATTTCAAAGTGTTGAAAAGAGTTGTAACAAAATCTCATGCTTTTCTAGACTTGTCATCACTAATTCAACCCTTTCTTATGTTTAAATGACCCTTAATACATTTTTTGGCCCTAATTAAGTGTATTTTTTAGGATATTCCTGTTAAACCTTATTAAATGCACTTTAATTTCTGACACCCAGTAAAATTTCCCTGGTGGGAGGGTATGTGTAGGAACATCATGGAAAAATAGGCCATTAAGTGGCAAAAAAATTAGAAAAATAAGAGTTCGGCAACTTGACGCAAAAATTTGAATAAGTTATCTATATTATTTCAAAAATATGTAAGAATAGGATCTATAGAAAATTGCATGTAGTTTCTAAGAAGGTGTTATAAGAAATTTTTTTTAAAAAAAAATTGCTAAAAATTTGAAATTTCAATGCAGGAGAACTTAAATTTTAGGGAAAAAAATCGTAGTTGTCTGTCTGACCACCCTAACCAAAATAAAATGATAATTATTTTTATAATATTTTAGATATAAGTAGAGGACTCATGTCCCAATGTGATACATATTTTTTGTAATTTTTTTCCATGTAAAAATTAATCATGAATTTTTTATTACAACTTTTAAAAAGTATAAAAACTCGTATGTCTAACCACCTTAACTTGGTCAAAACTTCGTGAAATTCATTTTTTTTTAATCCTATATTATGTGAAGCATATAATGTGACACATGTTTCTGATTAAAAAATATGATACCATTTGAAAGCTATAGATGTTTTTCAATCAACCTATCAATCAAGACTTTGGTCGTAATTCAAATATAAAATGAATAATAATTCTTTATTAAATTTAAAGTAAATCATAATTTATATTGGTGGAAAGTTGAGAATTTCCTTTAAAAACCCTTTATATTTCATCAATTTTGGGTAAAAAAAAGTTGTCAGCCGCATACCCTACACATACCCATCATATCACCACTTTTTGGCCCATCATGATCCTATACATACCCAGGACCAAGTTACTAGCTAGGGAGACTTAGTCCCACTAGGCACAAAAATTAAAATAATTTCAATTTTCTGGTGGGATTTTATTCTCTTACCCTTAATGTCCGTCTATGATGTGTTGTTTTCAGGAAATATTAAATAATCAAGTATAAATAAAGGGTTTTCCCCTCATTTTTCAATCTCCTACAATCTTCTAATTTCCATTTCATCACTCAAGAATTCAAGCACTCTAAGAATCATCAAGTCATCAATTGGAGCACTTCATTGCATATCTTCATATTTATACATCAATGGTTTGGTGAGTTTGTGACATTGCATGTTGTTTATTCATCATTCTCTTCTTATTTCATTTCATTTCATAGAGTTTGATTACCAACTCAAGGTTTGACCATGGCAAACCCCTATACTCTAACCCTTAACCATTTTTCCCTTCTTTGCATGTGTGTTTGTAGGTCTTGTATGCATATTTGTGAAAGAGGAAACCGTCAAAAAAGTGGTCAACAATCCATCAAATTCATCAAATTCAACAAAGCCCTAATTGAAGCTTGGTGACCTCTTTTAGCCCATTTTCTATAGTTTCTGAACTAGACACTTGTCAGGAAAGGAAGTGCAAATTGAAAGCTACAGAATCCTTCCCCAAATTCCCCAGATTTCTAGGTGGACTAAGTCGCCATCTGTGGTGAATTAGTCCCACTTCCAAGCCTGAAAAGTGGTTTCTATATTTCTGAGTACCCATTTGGCAGATTCCTATTCTAACAGATTTTCCCCGAAACTAGACTAAGTTTCCCAACTTGACATAAGTTTCCTAGTCTACTCTACATGATATCAGAGCCTCTCTGCATCAGACTTTAGATTCTAGGTGCACCTCTCCAATCTTATTCAATTATGTTACCATTTACTTGCATTCTTAGGTATTTTTGCATACATCACTATGTTTTCAAACAAGTTGCATTTCTTAGGTTTTGCATTAACAATCATCTTTCTTTTTCAGTTAGTTGCATTTAGACATCATATATAGGCATATTGCATTCCTCTTTTCATTGACTTTGAGTGTAGACATTAATATTTTGGGTCCATTTCTCTTCTTTTAGGTGAAAAACCCTAGAAGTGCTAGAGAAGGGTGGATACCCAAAATTGGTGTCCACTATTTGTTATATTACTTTTATCTTCATTTATTTTCCTTCAATATTTTCTAACCCTCTTCACAAAATTTTTTAATATTTTACCATGATCAATCAAATCTTTTCTATAAGAATTAATGTAAGAAGGCTTACAAAGGAATTACTGTCAGTACCACTTAGTATTTTACAATTGAATGAAAAAGTTTGAGGCTTTCCAAAAAATACCCAGGTATTGAAGAGCATATTTATAATTATTTTCCTCTTCCAAAAGAGTGAGAAAATAATCTTTAAAAAATGGCTATTCACCATTTTAGATGAATAATCATGTAAAGTTCAATATCTTTAGCTAAATATTGAGAAATGAAATGAGTCAAAAAGGTACCCAAACCATTTGGAAACAAGAACATACTAATTTTGAGCTAGAGTGCATCCTTGATGAGTAGATTGAGAGAGCTCAAATGTGATATGTTGTTGACCATTAATACTAAGGTAGGTAGAGGCTTTAGAAAAAAATCATATACATGGAATAAATGAATCAAGATCCAAATCTCAAGGCCTAAATAATTATGAAGATAATGATCTACTCAATATAATAATAAGCATTAGCAAAGTTAATTTTGATGAAAATAGCTTGTTGTTGTAATAATCAGGCCCATTCCATGCTTTTCCAAAATATAATGATGTTATCGTATATGTATTTGAATTTAATAAAGATATCCTACTCAATTCATACAATATGAAGAACGAGATGGTATAGATTTAAGACTAAGGATCTGATGATGGGTTTTCAATTATAAACATCTTTTGGATCCTTATATTGAGATATTAATTTAATATGATCTTTGTTTATGATTTTTTTAAGAAAATAGATTGATAATATTTAAGATAAACCTTGTAAAAATCCTCACCAACACAATCCTAATTATTTTATAAAATTCATAGGGAAAGCTACCAAATTTATGGGAATAATCATTGGCCATGGTGAAAATTTCTTCCTAAAGATATGAAATGAAGATCAACTAATCACAAAAGTATCACTTAGTGGAGGAAAGGAAATAAGGAATAATCTTAAGGCATTATGGAAAAATGTGATCACATTTAAGAGAATGATGTTGAGCCTTAGAAACCTACCTATTATTCTCAACAAAGGCTTGAAGAATATCAAAAAGATCCTTGATAATAGACATATCATCTTTTACTTTGTTAATACCATGAGAAGTGTGGTGATTTTGAAGAGATTTAAAAACTCTTTATAAGCTCTATCACCTACTTTTAGCCAATTTAACATGGATTTCATTTAAGTAAATTTGGAAGATTAGTTGTTAGTAATTCACTTCTAATAGCATATCTTATCCACCCTAACCTAAAAAGTAGGGGAGAAAGGATTAGCTTCAAGTGTAGCAATTCCCTAATGGAGATATATAGAGGTAACCTTATATGAATTCTAATAAAAATGGCCAATTAGCAACCATAGATGTGAAAAAAGAAATAAGTAAATTTTACGATCCTATTCCACCAAGAAATCCATCATTCCATCTTAGAAGGTCAAATCTCCAACTTTCATAGCATTTGGATGTGGTCCAACATTGGATGATGAGTTAGTGTGGAACTATTTAGAAAAAACTAATAATTGAGAGTCTTGGGAGTATCAAATTACCTCTAAATATTGAATTTGATGGGATAATGGTTGATAAGAGTGATATCTTGGAAGGTATCAATTAAAAGAGAACAATCGATGGCAAAGGAAAAGAAAGATTGGGTAGATTCATAGCATGATCAAGGAATTTAAAGACCTTGTGAGGTGTTCATTAAAAATTATTTCATGCAAACTAATGAGAATGATTATGATGATGGCTTGGATATTTTAACTAGAAAGCCCTAAGTTATTAGGCATGTCTTACCATGTCTCTCTCTCACTAGCTATACAAAACATAATAAAAGACCCATTTTTATCATATGCCATATGGATTAAGATATCCACACACGAATTGATTTGCAATAGGTATTGAATCATCAATCTACTATCATAATAAATATTTCTACATAATATCATTGGAAGCATAAATATTGATAATTCCAAAGTAATTATTCACAACATTGAGAGGTTCTAGATCACCCTATTGGTAGGGTTAGACCTTAATCTACCACATGTTGAAGCCACCTAGGGAGAGAAAGGTGAAAAACCCTCCATGGCCAACATCATTACTATTAGAAAAAGGGAACTAGTTAATCAAATGACATGCCAAGAAATAAAAAGAAAAAATTAGTAATCTTGACAATATATAAGAAAATAATATGTAATATATATTTTCTATTGAACTTCTATTACCACATATATTTCCTATGGTGATCAATGAGACCTCAAAAAATTCAAGGGATAAAATTTAATGACCAAAATTAGGAAGCATGCCATTACTATTTGATTCTTCAAATGAGGAATAATAATTTTTTTAATATTGACTATTGTTTACAATTATTTTTCTAATACAAGCATCTATATGAGGCATTTCCAAGCTCTTGTGAGCACAACCATGAGAGAAATATCAACTCATTTTGAGCAAGCATATTATAGAACACCTATGGAAGACCAAGAGTCACAACATAGAAATCCACTTATTTAGAAACCAATTCCATATTATAAGCCAACTATGAAAGACCAAGATTCAAAAATTATAATTCCATATTATATGTCCTTGTAAGGATTTGAACATGCATTTTCTTAATGAGAAATCAATGCTTTAACCAACTAAGATCAACCTATATGATAGGAATAGTGATTATTTAAAAATCATCTCTTGAAAAGCTCCCTAACTAAAATTTGGGCATTGATAGCATCAATTTTTTTAGTATACTATATATCCTTCATCTACCCAAGTAGGCTAAAACAATGACATATAATCTCAAGATAAGTTATAGAATTAATAGGTCTCCCTAATTGTAAGGATAAAATAGACATTATGACATTCTATAAAATTATGGTCTAGTTGAAGGATCCTCAATAAAGGGAGAAAGTTGTTTCCCTTTCTTGGGATTTGAGGACATTCTTTATTATAGTTGAGTAGCTAGGTGGTCAAGATTGGAAAGGATTTTAGCTTGAGAACATCTCATGTTTGCACTTCTATTTTTATGGATCCCAACAATAGTCCAAACTTCACTAGACTTTGAAGGAGGAGCCTCAATAGAAAATAAGAAGGGCTTGTTTCAAGAAACAACAAGATGACAATCTTTAATCTTATGCTCCAAATATTGACACCAAAAAAAATATTGAGAAAATCAAAGTAAATCACATACCAGATGTGGCATAAATGTTGAATCTAGGCATCCATAGGGTCTTTTATGTCCTTAGAAATATCTATCTCAATATACACATTTTTAGAGTAATTTTGATAGAATTTATCCAATTCAACACAAATGAGTTTGCATAGAGAGGAAACAATAGTAAGCAACCCTAAAAATTCAAACCAAATGGGCATAGTAAGCAACTTTTCATCCAAGAGAAAAAATTATGCATATATGGCTAAAATATTAACAAAGACACCCAAATTACCATATGGGCCATGCTTGAGGATAGCTTCAACATGATTAGTCTTAACAAAACAAAAAAGAAAGAACCTTTAGTAATCTTTTGAACACCATAAATCTTAGCCCCATGAAGGGCCCAATCATTGTTAACCTATTCACAAAGCATACTTTCGGCAGTTCTCCGAACAAAATAACCTATCAAAGTAAATTGTTCTAACCCTTTGAATGTATTGTTAGATTTAAGGATGGGAAGCACCACATGCATTAAATGATAAAAAAAATGACCTCATGGAATACTTTGAAAATAAACTACTAGGGATAGTTGTTTGAAGGTGTCATTGTTTAGAGTTGTCAAGCCTTTAACACTAGTAAAAATATTGGGCTAACATAGTTTGTGGCCATCTAAAGGACTACTAAAAAACCCACAAAAATGTAGAAGGGTATAATATTTTTTGTGCCAAAGGAATGAAGCGACATAGGCGTGGCGACAAAATTCATAAAGAAAACAAACCTTTGTAAAGCTCTCTTAGTACCTATAGTTTCAAACCTTGGAGGCTTCAAAAGATTGATTGAGAAACAAGTGCACCCCATTTTCTATATTAAATTATATATTAGAATTGAGTTTACATATTACTCGAAACAACAGTTAAAATTTAATAGACAATAATATTTAAAAGTTTATTAATTCAATTTTACATAAAATGTCTCATTAAAAAATTACATTACACTTTAAATAATAAATTTATAAAGAATAATTTAATTTTAGACAATAAAATTTATAAATCTATTAATTTGATTTAATACCAAATCTCTTTATTTTAAAAATAATTTTATATAAATTACTAAGAATAATTAAACTATAAATATATATATCTTTTCTTTAACATTGTAAAACATAAAATTCTGAATGAATGAAAATAGATGGAAGGAACAATGCAACCAGAAAGCGAGTTTGAAAATTTCTTGACGGTCAAATCAAATATACATTTGTTCCGTGATTTATAGCTTTGATAGTTGTGCATAGAGACCCTCTATGAGGGAATTGTCTATGCAGGTGACAGATTGCACCTTTGACCATATTTATTAATTAATTGAAAATAAAAAGTGTCTTCACTTTTTATTTTCAATTAATTAATAAATATGGTCAAAGGTACAAATTGTCACCTGCATAGACATTGCCCTCTATGAGCACAGAGATTTTCTAAGATAGATTAATCAGGAGGCCATTTAATTCATTAAAAGAAATATGCTCTCTCTAAACTAGATAACAAATCAATCCTATTCGCAATAATAGCAAATTCAAGAGAAAATTTCGTACAGTAATTATTACGCTACAATAAGATGCCCAACTTGACGCTGACATGAAAATAAATATAAACAAACATTATGAAATATTGTATTTCTGTACAGTTGAATTAAGATGCATCCACTCCTAAGAAATCAAAGAAGGGACGCTTAACTGCATCAATGCAGTGTTGTTTCTCCAGTGTTATTTGAAATTTATCAGGGGATGAGTTCTCAGCATCGGGAGTCCTTGCACCAGAAGTGATCGTCATGGAAGTTAGATCTGTATATGGGAGCTGTTGCCTCGTTGAAATAGTTTCATCCACAGGCTTCCTAATTATCATTTTGGAGCGCCTGTCGAAGGGCGTAACTTGCAGTTTTCTAAATGGAGGATTAGAATTTTGAGTGTAATTTGTACCAAGTAGAGAAAATTGAGGATCCTTTTCTGTAAATCTATGAGGAAATGGAGGCAGATGGACATCATTAAACTGTGGTAATTTGAAGTGTGAATGAATTGTAGAATCAGAACCTGTTGCAACTTGTTGTGTCCAAATATAGTCGGGCGTGTTAATCTGGGTTAAATTTGGTGGCTTAGGAATTTCAGAACCACGAACGATTGTAGGCCAGGGTAATGCAGATAAAGAGGAAGATGTTCCAATGGTTGATTGTGTGGACAAAAACTCTGTGAATTGCATCATGGATTCAGTATTACATCTGCTCATGATTGGCTTCTTATAATTGTCACCAACCTCCACACCTGATAAAGATTTCATATTAGTAAAACTGAACAGCCATAAAAAATCTGCCCAGTTTAAACGTCACATATCTTTACAGTTAAAAAACTATATTAACTGCATATCAGTTTTATATGATAGTATTTTTGGCATCAATAACCCTACACATCTAGCATATCTTTTTAAAATCATCCAAACTCGTACTTACCAACAACCTACTTTATAGTGACCTTTTAACTGCAAACCTGCCTAATGTTTAAGCCCCGCCTGAAAATTCAAACAAAATTATATGCCCTGTTAAATACCATTGAAAATAAATATGTAATGTGAACCAGTACCTCTTGGATTAGTGTTTGAATTTTGTTCTTCTGGGTTGTAATGGGCTCTGCTAGATGTAGTTTGTTTAGGGCTGTGAGGTTTCCTTCCATAATATCTTTCCACTAATACATTTAGGGACTTTTGTTCAATGTGGTGTTCTGCAGAGAGCCTAGGATCTGATGTTTCCTTTCTGAGAAAATCCCGAGGCCTTCGTTTGCTATAATGCCGAGATCGTTTTCTAAATTTCCTTGCCATGATAACATGCCAGTGGTTCTTTACAGCGTTGTCTGTTCTTCCTGGAAAGAGCCGGGAGATCATGGCCCATTTGTTGCCATGTAATCTATGTGCCGTTATAAGCCTCTCCTCCTCTTCTTCTGTGAAGGGCCTGCGGTTGATACGTGGATCCAGCTGATTATACCACCTCAACCGACAGCTCTTCCCTGCACAACCACCATATTAAGAATTATTGAAGGATAAGGCTGAATCGTTTAAGCAAGTCCTATAACAGACCTCCAAGAGCCAGACCAATTTTTGCATAGGAAAGCAGGACAATTCCATCATCAAATGAAGATCTCAAGGCTATGTTAAATTGTCTTTAGCAGATAAAAATATATAGTTAAGAATTCAGAAAATATTACAGAAGGATTTTCAAATAGAGACAGTTGTCATTGAAGTCAAAAGAATGAAAACCTGAAGAGATTTATCACTGAACCTCCACCTCCAATACTTAAAAGAAAAAAGACGAGTCACGAACCAAACAATATTCAACAAACAGTAGTAATGATCAATCCATATCATCTTGAAGAAACTGAAAGAGTTATGAAGATTGGTCAGAGGATAAAGAACTTCCAATTTGAAACATTCTATCTACAACTAATCTCAGAAATTCATGAGTTATGAAGATTGGATAGAGGATAAAGAACTTCCAATTTGAAGCATTCCATCTACAACTAATCTCAGAAATTCATTTGACAAAACAATCCGCAACAATATTCCATTCCTCAAAAATATTAATAAATATGAAAAAAGAAAAAATCAAAATTTCAAAATAATGAAGAATCTGAAATATGCTTTAACATATCATCAACTACTACAAGCTACTGTGCTTTCTTTTATGTATTGAAATCTACTATGTTGCACTAATTGAAATCTTCTGCTTCTATATGACCAATCCCATTATCAAAAGAAAAATCATAATTGACTATTTGACAATTAGACTGTTTAATGTTCAATTAAAACTGAGCAGACATATGAAGTATGCCTGTAGTACCCGATCTTTCATGCAGATGGTCTGCAATAAAATTCCAGTTTTGAGGACCATACTGTTGCACAAGCTCTCGAAGCTTCTCATCTTCAGCTGGTGTCCAGTGACCCCTCTGGGATATTTTAGGCTCCAAATGTTCTTTGTTTGCATAATCAGAGCTATTACTATTTGTTTCGATGTTCTCACGGTCAGGTTCATTCATTTTTTGTCCGAGTATCTCTAATACTCAAGGATAATCTCCTTGAAAAGAGCTAGAAGAAGTTGCCATAAAATACCCAAGCAAAATGATTTAGTGCTAAGACTCATGAAAAATATCAGTGGAGGGCTGCAAATGACATGATTATGCCACAAATTTCAAATCTATGATATACAAGTCCTCTCTATCTAAAACATTGACCACTCTCCAACTGGACAGGAGTTTATCACCCGTCTAAGCATCGCAGAGAGAATTATTAACATGCTAACGTCCGTAAGCTCATCATGACCATGTCAAAGCACGTTCATTTCTTTTGTTAATTGTACACGAAACAGTTTAGGAGATGAAAAGGGCCTGTTGAGGCGGTTGGGTTGTTGGTGACCAGCCAAAATCAGGCGGCTTCTACATCAAATTCACCGCCCATCGGTAATACAAATTAAAAAAACACCACCACGAAGGTGTCCACAACAAGATAATCAGCTCAGGAATTTTCGGCTTGTAACGTAAAGCCTAAACATAGACGTTACAAACAAAACACACCCAAAAAATTAAAAAATTACTATCCATTTATCTTCATCGACGTCTGCTTCAAATTAGTGACATCAAATCACAGAATAAAAGATAAAACGGTCAATAGTTACCGGAAAATGGTTGTTAACAAAAGTAACAAGAATTTATACCATTGGCCATTCTTGCAGCATACGTCATATCCAACATGCTGTTGCCAGGTTTGCGTAGGAGTTCCTTATTCACCATGGGTGGAATTTTCCTTGACATAATATAATTTACGTCAAACATGTTCAAAAATTTCTTGTCTTCAAAATTAGCGGAGCAGGTCGTCGGGATTCATGTTTTAGTTAATATAATCGTCATATTCCAATCTCTACAAACAACGTGCTCTCCTCAAATTCTCGTGACTTTATTTTTTATATTGGAGTTTCCAAATATGGGAAAATTACTTGACCAGATCAGATACATTAGGATAAACTGAACTGCCATTGGCAGTGTATTGGAATAAGATGTTTAGTATTTAAATCCAATGATTATTGAAGAAGATTCATCGCAATCCAATTTTCTCCATGCAGTTAGCAGTGGCTCACCAGTAACGTCCTCTCGTGTTCGGTGAAATTTGAAACAGATATGACAATGTCTAACACCATTAGACGTATGTTACTGCTATTTGTCGATGATTTTCGTTTTATATGTTTGATTCTTCTTTAGAGGAGCATTTAAATGTACTAAATCATTCCCTTCCAACTAAAAAATCCATATTTTCTTCTCGCAGAATATTTTATTGCCTGGAAACATCTTTGAAAAATCTTTCTTCTGTTAGACAATGAACACCATTGTTGTTACCTCAATAATATTTTAATTTAAATGAAGGTTTGCTTTCCCAACCTGCAATCTTCCCAAATAAAATGTGACTGAATTGTAAATCCTAAAACAAGCAATCTAACCAATTCCTACCGCCCCTCATATTTGTTGGACATATATTGTGATTAAAAATCCCTGATTTTTTGGTGTTCTTTTTTTCAGAGAGCGTTGCATTCATCAATTAATGACTACTTTGCTTCGTATAGACAACCTTGCATAGAACTTATATAGAGTTCGTATAGACAACCTTGCAGTGAACGTATATAGAGAAAGTAATCAAATCAAGTAGTACATATGGATAACTTTTCTACTAAGGTTTAATGTACTTTTTTATGGACGCGGCTATTCTAAGTACAAAATGGCATGTCTAAGACATCATAACATACATAACATTATACAAAAAGTTACATAGTATTATATTGAGGGACCCATCAAGATGGGGAGTTAAATTAATGGCACTCACTAATGGAACCGGATGAACATGGCAATTGAATGGTCCGCCATTGGGTATTGTGATGTGGGAAAAACTGATCTAAGGTCTAAATCACACCTTCTCCTACATCACAATGGAAGGAACAAAAAATGATCACAAACACCCATTTGACTACTAACCTTAATGGAAGAGCCAGAATGGTGGATCAAGATTTTCGTTCTTTCTTTGGGGGACCGTTGATATTGATTAATTGACAGTTGAATGACTTAATTTGATGATGTAAATATTCAAGTAGATCACTTGGAAAATACAATAAACTAATGTGATTATAGACAAATACAAAACATATAACAATAAATAGAGTGCAAAGGAGCAGATTGCAGATACAGAGGAACCTCATATACAAATCTAATCTTGAGTTGGTTGGATAGGTGCACTAGTTGGAAACACATATATTCATAAACATAATTCAAATCTCTATTGTTCCATGTCTATAGGCTCTTCTTTCCTGGATTTAATGTCAGAACTTCATCCATCACTAATTAATTCCACTTTCCTCAATTCATTGACATATAAGACTTAAATGCTTGATTGAGAAACTAGGTCTTCAATCCTCTCCCAAATTCACTTCATATCTATAACCTACACACAAAGGAGGAGGGAAAGGTTTGTTTTGTATAGGGGCTTCCCTAAATCAAATCCCATTTTGGTATTTCCACCTCCATAATGAATATGATGATGTAAAATAAAGCTTACCCTCAGTCAACAAGAGAATAATTGATAATTGAATGATAAATTGACAAAAAATACAACTTACCATTTAGATTTGCATTCCTTGATAGATTAAAGTCATTGTACTCATCACCTTTAAGGACAATTGGTTGTTTGATTTGAAGTCCTACAAGCGTTAGCACTCACAAAATAAATGGACATAAAAAATGAATGAACTCACATAAAGACTTGATGCATTGCTAACATGATTCTTGAATGAAATAATGTTGCAATAGTCTTGTTAATTCTACTCTTGATCAATTTTTAGGATGCTCAATTATTCAATGAATTCATAGGGATTTGAAATGATAAAAAAAATGTATATATATGGGTTTGTTTAATTTTTCCACAAGATCAATTACTGATAGCCAAGTAAATTCAAAATTTTAAATATTAAAATGTTGGCAATGAAATATTTAAATTAGGGAAAAATAGGTTGGACAAGGGCACTAGCACCCTAGTCTAGACCTATTTTTAGATTTTAGTGTTGTTAAATAAATATTAATTGATAATTTTGAATTTAACTATGATTTTCCAAAGATTATCATAAAATGGCTAAATTAAAAGGACAAATGGGTCTAAGCGCATAGGAGGAGAAAAACCTAGTGTCAAACTATCAAGGATGAGATTTTACAATGCTACATTCAACCTCCACTTTAGTGAGAATATGAATTTATGCTCATGCTCACAATAAAGTAAGGATAAGCCAAGAAGGGTTCATTTATCCTAATATTGAAGAGATATGATGAGATCAAATCTAGGGGATACACTAGCCCCCATACTCAAGATCTTATGGCACAACAATGTGGAGATAGAGGAACACATGTATAAAGTGCAATGCAATAGTACAAACATGAATCATACACAACAAAGACATAATAACTTACCTAATACAAAAATAAGACATGATGCAAATATTACACAATGCAAAGACTAATGCAAAAACAATGCAAATATGCAAAGAGGGTATGACAATCAAGACTAGAGAGCTCCACAAAATTCTTACTAGGATCCATACCTAAGGCATTGATGAATCACTGGCTAATAAATTTTGATATTTTCTAGCTGACCCATGAACAAAAAGAATCGCATACTAGTGAAGTTCAATATTCACTAGGTGAGATTGATAAGAAACAATATATACTAGTGAAGTTTGATATTCACTGGGTGAGTTTTTTTTCAATGGTAGCAAATGAAAACATGTTTAAAGGCTAATGAAGTTTTAATATTCGTCAAGTGAGTTCATCTCAACCATACCAATAATTATAGTCCCAATAATTTTTATAAGGTGCTACAAAATATGATCAATATACCAAAAATGCATCATAAAGTTCAACGCTTGTGAAAAAAGTGAAGCACATAATGGAATGCATGCTACCACTTGAATGTAATTCCTAACACCAACTAGGAGAAATTTCCTTTAAGGTATAGTTAAAGTGATTCTTATAAAATGATAGGTCATGAGAACTTGTTGGGAAACCCTATGCCAAATGATATGTTTCTAACAAATCTGACTCATGACAAGGGATTTCCCCAAAGACAAAGCCACACAATGAAAAGATAAAGATATTGCATATGGGATCCACAAATCCAAGGTCATTAAAAATGATAGATGATGTATAATATGATCATGCTCAAAATTGACATCATTGTCAAAATGCTTGTGGAACTACAAATCTAATGGAGAAATGACACATAAAGATGACATTGAGAATTTTGGGTCAACATGAATGACACAAATAGATGAATTTCATGATAGATTCACTTTCTTCTTGTGATTATGAAAACAAGAACAACAAGGGTAATCCAAGGTAAACTAACACAAATACATGCCAAGCATCACATTACAAAATATCACATTATGTACAATGAAACATACAAAAGCATTCAAGGAGGTACTACACATGTGAGTCAATATAAAGAAAATTGTCCACATCCCATCTTGCTCATCATAAGTGGAAGGTGGAAAATACACTAAAGGAACTCCAATGAGTGTGATACAAGGTGAAGTACCGAGTTCAACACATGGTGGGTCACTCTCATTAAGAGGGTCATCATGTGGCTACCCACACCTATATTAATTGATTTAGAAAACATAAGAGCTAATTTGTTATGATCTTATTTTTGTTCTTCTATTTATTCTTTAGATTCATCATTACAATGTATCACAATAGGTTACATATTGTTACTATTAGCATGACTGTGAGGGCCAATATCCATATTTGTATCTAATGATATTTTTATTCTATGTTTTGGCTAAGACAAATAAGGTTTGGCCTCATGGTTTAATGAGAGTGGTGGAGTGGTGTCAGGCAATAAATGGGATGGATGGGTGGGAGGTATCTCATCAGAATTTGGGTGGATGGATGGCTGATCACTATGTAAGGTTTTATGCTCTTTAGCAAGCTGGCGAGCCATAGCTTAATGTATTCGTTTGCATTCTTTTTCACTTTTGTTTCAACTCACACGAGATTCATCTTATGAAAGATGGATTGAGGTATTTCCTAACATTGGTCCCCTTTCTTCCAATGTAATAGGAATCAAGGGGACTATCAAAGGTTGGAAAATTATTCTAGGATTCTTAGGTTTTTTAATAATACTGCTGAAATTAGAAGTGTCAGCTTTTTTTTGTTTATAGTTCTACAAATGGATATCCATTTTGTTTTGTATGATTTAAAAAGAAAAAATCAATTCTTATATATTATATATTAATAATAATATAATATATTATATTATATGTTATATATTAATTATATATAATATAATGATATAATATAATATATATTATATAAAATATATTATTGTAGCATAGAGAAATATATACCATTATATTTTCACACTTGCTTGGGCCCTCTCTACTAAATTGGGCTTCTTTATGCCTTATTTGGTCCTATTTTACATCCACAAGCCTTATTTCATGCATCTTTTTGAGGATAATCCCATCACTTATCTAATAACCAATCATAATTCATTATTTTGCATTGTGTGTTCTAGATTTAGTGATCTGGGACTCATACACCACCTTGGGCATATGGGTCCCACCTAAGTCTCGGGGCCTGATCCTGAATTTGGCATGGAACTTAACATTTCTTGAAATTTGTGTCCCAAGCCTAGGCTATTGGGACTCATATGCCCCAACTAGTGTATGAGTCCCGTTTTAGCTTGGACCTATTTTGAATTCAATTGTTGGTGGGATTTTATTCTCCTAGATCTAATGTTGGCTTGTAGTGTTGTAATTTTAAGAAATTTGGCATAAACAAGTATAAATAAAACGTCATTTCATATATTTTCTCCTAACAAGCTATAAATTTTTATGAGAAAGTGTGATCTAAGTATTCAATCATTTTAGCAATTCTAGACCACTCAAGAGCTACTTATCAAGCATTTTGGAGCTGCATTCAATATCAAAGTATCATGTCAAATTCATCATGCATCATGATTCAAGAAAGCATTCAATTCAAGATCCATAACATTCAATAAAGAGTCAAGATCTACATTCATGCTAGCCATTTCACATAAGATTGCAGCCTTTGTTACAAGGATTACATGAGTTTCAACATAGCATATGCTTCATTCATCATTCATTTATTCTATTTGATTTCATTTCAAGGCTTAATTACAAAAATGAGGTTTGACCAAGTAAAACCCCTATCCAGTAAAAAAAAAAAAAAATTTGCCTCTACATGTGTGATTGCAGGTCTAGGTCTTTTAAGCTTGAAGATCAGTTGAAGACTGGTGTAGGGGCACCTAGTCCAAGGTTGCAAATATTGGTCTAATGTTGAGCTTTTGTGTCTTGAATCCAATTTTGATGTAATAAGGTCTATTTATACCATTTGCAATATAATGAGTCTCATGGGGTTAGTTTGAGTACAAGTTATCATATTTTGTAATTGTTGCAAATGTTGCTTTAGCAACTTTGCATTTTTGCTTGTATTTAGAAGGTGAATAGTTACATTTTCAAAAAATAGTTTGAGGTTGGTGGTTTCAGTTGATTTTTGGTTGAAAAATTTTAAATGAGGCCTTAAGGAGTTCGAGGAAAGGTTCTGTTGGAAGATTTGGTGTTCAAGCAATAGAAGAAACTTTGTTTTTTGTAATTTCTTATGCAATTTAACTGCTATAGAAAGCTTGTATGGCTTGTACGGCTTGGTAATGATGTGAAACTGATTAGAATTGATGTAGGAGTGTGTTTTATCTCATTTGGATTTGATTTCATTTTTTTCCATAGAGTTTGAAGGATTTTGTAAGCAATTTATTGAAAACAGGTTAGAAACCCTGGTTTGAGGGTTTGTAAGCAAAAACATGCAAAAAAAGACCATCCCACTAGTGGAATTTTCTGGAAATCGATGGAATGGGAGTAGTTTGGGTGTTTTGTATGTTGGTAGTGATTGTAGATGCAAGGTATGGAGTTAGGGCCCTGTTTGTGCAAGCCTTGGCCTAATATCTCAATTTATTATGCTAGAATTGATAGGTAGAGGTAGGGTTTTGACATTTGGTGAGTTTGTAGATGTTCCAAGTGGTAAAAAAAGTTTTTTTAGACCCCATGTAATCTTTTTAGAGTCTTGGAGTGAAGATTGGTGATTGGGAGAAGGTTTACCACATAGTTGCTTTGTAAAAGAGGCCTAATTGGGCATAAGGGCAACACAACAATCCATTTTAGAAGGTGATGTTATGAAGAAAGCCTATGCACAAATTGGATATGCTAAAGAAGGCCATAAAGGGTATTAGGAATGACAATTTATTGGTGGGTTTTACCTCTCTTTTAAAAGAAATGAAAAAAATTCACTGTTTGATGTGCTACAAGGGAATATGAGGTAATTGTGAGAAAACACCAACTTAGGCTTTTCAAAGTGGAAAGGTTGTTCAAGATTGATTGAATTGTGATTTATTAGAAAAATTCCACCATGTTTTGCATCAAATTTTTATTAGAGCATAGGTTTTGATCATTTGAAGGAAAGAGGTTGAAGTTTGAAGAAGGAAAAGTTACAATTTGAAGGGACAAGATACCTCATAAATGAAGTGCAATCATTGCTAGGGAAATAAGAATGATGAAGGATGTAGACACATAAAATTGGCATTATGCATTTAATTAGGTCATATTCATCCATTCATCAAATAAATCAAGTTTATTTGATCAATCTTTAAAGTCCCCCATTTAAATTAAATAAATTCATCTTTAACACTAACATCATCCCCTTTAGTTAAATAAATAAAAATATTTATTTAAGTAAGTCTAAATTATTTTCCATCTCCTTTTGATTTATTTTAATCCATAAATCTAAGTCAAAAATTCAAATCATCTAATCCCTCATTAAATTAATCTAATCCTGATTAATTTAATCTAAACTCATGTCACATCCTCTAGCTTTTCCCACTTGCACAAATAAATCATTTAATTCATTTATTAAATCTTCATTTTCCCTCAAAAAGGCATCTTTAGAGAATATTCCCTCAATTTTGAATTCAAATCCAAGTGGGATGAGTCCTTCCAACAAGATATTTATGTCACCTTACAAGTCCTTTTGCATTGAGCGAAGTGGCCATTACTCCATTTGACTTTCCCTCCACCTTGTCATTTCAACATTTTCAAATTTTAAATTTGTGCATTTATGGGCACATTCATCAAAACTTGTACATCCTTGGCCCATTCAAATGGTGAAAAGTGGCTCCTTCTTATTGATTGAAAGTTAGTCCCACATTCATCCCTTTGGCCTCTTCTCTCATCAAACTCTTCTATAAAGGGAGAAGCTATCCTTCATTCTTATCATCCACAATCCACAATTTTCATGCAAACTTACTCTCTTCACATTGAGAGCTAATTTTGTCCACAATCATAGAATTTCATCTCCATCATTGGCTTATCAAGGATTGGGAAAGGGATTATTTCCACATCAAAGAAGCACCAATCCACTATGGGATATGGTTTGGTCATGTTTTTATGTGCTTGCATTTAGTTGTCTTTGTTGTACATTTAGTTTGCATATTTTAACATGGTTAATTATTTCCTAGAGATGCTAGTGTTACTTGCTTTAAACGAACTAATGATACTAACGTGGTTCATTGTTTGAACTTTGTGAAACTTAGTGTGTACATTTTGGCACTAGAAGGAGGGAAACCAAAAGTTCTAATCACGTTTTTTCATCAAATTCCATGCTTTTTGTTGATTTTTTGGTCTACAGTCCAAACTTCACTGTTGGAACATCAGCATCACAGTTTAGGACTATTGGGAATCCAATGTTGCTATATTGCACCACTGGAAACTCTAAACTATGACGCCTTATGTTTACTGCCCAAGATTCCAAATTTGTAAGTACACCATTATGTCTTTCTGGCCCACTGGAATCTTCCCAAACTTCAAACTACACCACTGGTTCAAACAACGACGCTTTCATGCTCACTGGCCTGGCTGCAGAATGACACTGGCTAGTAAGCAACACTATATTGTATCGCTAAATCTTTCAAACTCTGATGCCTTCATGGGTTCCACCATTGGAGGGAATTAAAAAGTTAAAATTAGTTTATGACAGACGCTTTTTCTTAAAAAATTCTGATCATTTGACCTATGTTCTGATTTTCTAACCTTTGTTGTTGTAGAATCTGATGGGTTTTCTTATAGGTTGGTTGCCTCGAATGGTGAAGAAGAAGAGAAGCGTGATGGTTTCATTTCATGATAACAAGTGTTTTTGAACACTTTAGTTTTTCTTAACACTCTTAGAGGATTCACGATTCCTCTTAAAATAAAATTTGTTATCTTAACCATGCTTTGGACCTACTATTTTTCCTTTGGGTTATAAAATGAACATTTGAATTTCTTGATACAAAGAGGCTTAAAATGAACTTTAGGACAAAAACTTACTAAAGTTGGTTTTGGGACTTAACAATTGAACAAGGCAATATTTCACATTTCCTTTGGTGCTATAAAAAAGATGTCATTATTGCTTTGTGGGATTAAAAAGAACATGTGCTACTTTGTTTTGTAATTACTTACTCAAAGTAATATCACTAAAATTATGTATGCACTTCTCTCGCGCCTCACAGCGATCTTGAGAATCAAAAGGCCTTTTTTGTGACATTAAGTTGCATAAGTAATTTCCCATACATTTTCAATTTGGGTCTAAAATTGAACAAATTTTGTGAGTGTAGGTAAACCTATAATGTGTATTCTCTCTTTATTTCTTAACAAAGATCAATCGAGTTACAAATATGTTTTCTCGCTTTTCTTTATCTTAGAGGGCTTGCCTTGGGGAAAAAGTACTCACCCAAGGGAACGACTCAACTAATAACACTCTAAACCCAAGAGTATTTCCAGTCAAGATATAAAAGTGGGTACTAGAACAAAGGCCAGTATCATGTGGTTGGCTCTGATGAGAAGGGTAGTAATGGTCTCTCACCTCGATGGGTCAACTCCTACGAATGAAAAGTCCAAATTAAAACCCTTGTTGTAGAAAGGCCAAAATCCCTATCTATTTTTGGTGCAGGAATGGTCGTTCTGAAGCCACCCCACACTTTTATGGTTTTTAGTAGAAATGGAAATTATTCCATAGGAGTTTCATGGATATTGATGCTTGGCTGCCTCAGGAAGTGAGTGTCATGGAGGGGATCCAATGGGGTCAAGCATCTAACCATTCACTAAAAATAAGTGTAGCTAGACTTGTCCATGTGGGGACTCAACAAATACAATCTTTCATATCCATAGGGTTGTGCTTGTTCTTGGTTATCAAAACACTTTGCTTGATCGTAAACATTGGAAAAAACAAACATTCAACATGAGCATCAAATTTTAAACCCTTTAGAGAAGCAAATATCGTTGAAAAATTCAAATGCTATTGTTTCCCTTGGGATTCTCATCCTTAGAGGTGTCTAAGCATTTGGATTTCATCTCAATTTTCTCCTACTAAAGTCAACATTACGTAACTTTTTCCTTGATTTCCTTGATTTCCACATAGTGCACTTTTTGGGATGAGAAGAAGTTAGGACATTAGACATCCAGTTTGAAAACTTAATCAAGGATGTGTTTGTGATAAAAAGAACTCATTAAGCAAAGTTAACTCAAATTCAACCCCAAACATTTACTTGGTCTCTTTTGGTCATATGGTTTTCATGCAAAAATTGGTCTTTTGGTTTGAACTACTCTTAGAGAAAAGCATGTTCTTCACTATCTTGGTCTTGTAAACAAGGTCCTTCTTAGGTTCATTTAGGATCAAATCAAACACTTCATCCATCCCAAAACATTTATCATACCATCCCACCAAACAACTTTAGAACTTTGGAAACATCATTCTAGACTTGGGTAAATCAACCAAATCAAAATCATTTTTTTAGTTAGGTGTGCATTGATGAATCCTTCCTCACACACTTAGTTAAATTAGGACACCTTTGAACAAGGTCATCCTAAGATAACATCTGAACATCTTAGGGTTTACAAGTTCATTATCCAAATCAAACCAATCAAAATCAAATCCTAAAAGTATAGCATTAATCCAAAGTTCCTAAATGTTCAACACCCATATCATTCACCCCTTTCATCCTTATCTCATCATTGGTCCTAAACACCTTAGAGGTCACTTTTTCAACAAGGTCAAAAAACAAGAAGAACATGGAATATAAACTTGATCCATACATCATGAGTGGTCTAAACCAACCCAACTATCAACGTCTTACAATGCCAATTGATTATCAACACTAACATTTATTCAATATGTACATGGGATCATTATCTCCTACAAACCTCAATGGTAAAGCAAATGTGAGTATGCCCAGTCAAAATTTTGGAACACCTTTCCTGATGATAGATTTAAATCTAAGACTGAACCTAAAAATCTATCAACCAGACACTCAATGCATGAGTCCTCCACAAAACAACATCATCCCTCCAAATCCATACATGCCAAATATGAATATACCAAGTTTACCAAACATGAACATTTTAAATCCACCACTTGAGTAACTTACTATACTCAAATTCATAGCAATCTTCATTCATCTCATTGAGTTTTATAGCTAGGTGGGTGTGTACAGGATCATGATGGGCCAAAAAATGTTAATATGATGAGTATGTGGCTGATGACTATTTTTTTACCCAAAATTGATGAAGCGAAAAGGGTTTTTAAAGGAGATTCTCAGATTTCCACCAATATAAATTATGCTTTACTTTAAATTTAATAAGTAATTATTATTCATTTTCTATTCAAATTATGACTAAAGTCTTAATTGATAGACTGATTGAAAAACATCTATAGCTTTCAAACGGTGTCATACTTTTTGAATCCAAAACATGCATCACATTCTATGCTTCGCATAATATAGGATTAAATAGAAAAAAATTGAATTTCATGAATTTTTGACTAAGTTAAGGTGGTCAGACATACGAGTTTTTATATTTTTTAAAAAGTTGTAATAAAAAATTCATAATTAATTATTTACTTAGAGAAAATTAAAAAAATATGCATCAAATCAAGGCATGAGTCCTCTACTTATATCTAAAATCTTATAAAAAAAAATTATCATTTTATTGTGCTTGGGGTGGTCAGACAAACACCTACTTCTTATTTTTTCCCTAAAATTTAAGTACCACTGCATTGAAATTTCAAATTTTCACTAAATAGATTTATTTTTTTTAAACAAACCTGGTAGTTTAGAAACTACATTCAATTTTCTATAGATTCTATTCTTACATATTTTTGAAATAATATAGATAACTTATTCAAATTTTTACGTCAAGTTTCCTAAATCTGATTTTTCTAATTTTTTTGCCACTTAAGGGCCTGTTTTTTCCATGATGATCCTTTACATACCCAGGTTATGTAGATTTTATCTTGGAGCACATTGGAATAATTCATCAAGTGGATCACTCTTCATCAAGAATCTACATTGCATCATTGGAATTGGGAAAGGGTCAATTTTCACATCAAATTGGCACTAATTCCTTCAAGAGAATAAGAGTTTGCTTTGCATTAGAATAGGATTTGATATCTTTGGTTTATGTTTGTTGTGTTCTTCATTTCATTCCTTTTCCTTTGCAATTAAAATGGATTTCTTGAGGAATCATGATAATAACCTTGCATATGATCTAATATAGTGTTTGTCTCTCGTGTTTGTGCAGGTTTGGAATCTTGGTTCACAAAGGAGTCACACGAAGCTATTTTAGATGGAATTGAAGCATTGGAAATAAACCAAAGAAGAGGTAAGGAAACTAGAGATGAGAGTGATTGAGAGGAAGAGGAAGAGGGTGAGGATGGAAACCCTCAAAGAGGATCCCATGAGAAAGAGTTGGATCTTGATGAAAGAAGGATGGTTAAGATGTTGAAGGCTAACAGGGGAGATGTTTGTAAAGTGAAGATGAAATTTCCCATGTATAGTGGGATGATGGATATTGAAGAGGTGTTACACTGGATTGATGCAATAGACAATTAATTTGAATACAAGGAGGTAGTAGATGAAGAAAAGGTAAATTTTTGAAAAACTAAATAGAAAGGCTTTACCTAACTTGGTGGAATTATGTGAAAGAAGAGAGAGTGAAAAAGGGAAAAGAAAAAATTAATTCATGGGATAGGATGGTGTCTAAAGTTAAGAGCCAATTCTTTCCTAGTGACTATGCAATACAAACTCTTAGAAAGCTACAAAATATCAAGCAAAAAGAGATGGATGTCATGGCCTATACAGATGAGTTTCACAAATTGAGCATTAGAGCAGGTCATGTTGAAGACGAAGTTGAGAAGATAGCAAGTAGATGAATGGGTTAAGGTTCAATATTCAAGATGAATTGAGTCTTTCCACCCCTAGAATGGTGGAAGAGTGCTTCCAATTTATTGTTAGGAGAAAAGAGAAATTGAAAAGAAGGAAAGAAAAAAGAAGTAGAGGTAGAGGAAAGAACTTCAGGGGTAGAAGATATTTTGGTGGAAGAGGACAATCACAAAAAGTACAAGGAGAGTTGTGTTGCAATCAAGATCAAAGCTCAGACTCAAGAGGTGGTTTCAGAAGTAGAAGATCCAATGGTAGAGGTAGATTTGGAGGACAAGGTAGGGGTTCAAATACCTTCTTTGGAAGATGCTATCAGGGCAATCAATTTGGCCATCAAGCATGGAAGTGCCTAGAGAAACAATCTTCTACATCACATGGTGGTGAAAAGAGAATATAATTGGTGCAAGAGGAAGATTATGAGAGTGTTAAATCTCCTCCTCAACATGTTGCTCTAGAGGTTGGAGAATCTATCATGATCAGGAGGACACTACTCAAGGTTCTTATGGTGAAGGAGCCTCCACAAAGAAAGTCTTTGTTCAGAACCACTTAAAAATCTCAAGGAAAGGTATGTAAGGTTGTTGTGGATTCTGGTTCAACTGATAATTTAGTTTATTTGGAGATGGTTGAAAAACTAAAGATGAAAAGGATCCCAAACCCAACACCTTATAAGGTTTCTTTGATGAATAAGGGTCAACAAGTCTTGGTCAATGAATTTTTTTTGGTAGAGTTTAATATTTGAGGATACAAAGATAAGATCTTATGTGACATCATCCCAATAGATGTTTTTCACTTGTTGTTAAGAATACCTTAGCAATATGATAGAAAATCCAAGCATGATGGGAAAAAAAATACATATGTAATTGAAAAAGATGGAGTTTCATTTACCCTCACTCCTTTGCAAGATGAAAACCTAGATACTCAAGTTGGGTCAAGTGTTATGTTATTTGGAGAAAAAAATTCCTGAAGACCATGAAAGAAGAAGGTGGACAAGGGTATTGGTGCAAGAGCACCTAGGAAATCTTAGGCATTTAGGAAGTCTAGGATGCTTTTCTTTTGTTTTGTTGTTTATCAAGAAGGTCATGTTGACCATTGAGTTGAGGATATAGTTAATGGATGTAGTTGGTCTCTAGAATAGAATTTGGGGAAGGGAGGATGAGTTACAAACTGATTTTTACTTAGTTTTCTAACTTTTGGCAAAAGTTGAAAAACACAATGTGTTTTACAACTTTTCCATCTTTATCACTTACATGACCAACCAAATGAGCCTAACTATTTTAGAGGCCATATTTAAAGGGAACCTCGACATGGAATTGAGGTTGGAATCATTTGAGTTTGTAATTAGTTTTGAAATCAAGAAAACAATGATATTTGAGTATGCATTTGCTGTGTTTTTTCTATTTTTGAATTAGTGGGTTAATGGATTGATCATGGTATTTTGTACAGATTAGAATGTAGAGAAAAAGTCTTTCAAGCATTGTTTGGAATAGTAGATAGCAAGTTATTCATTTTCAAGTTAACTTGTAAATACTTTGTTCTTTCTTTAATTGTTGTTCTAACTAGTAGACTGTGGAAGATGGGGTTTTAGCTTACATTACCACTGTACCTAGAGTACGGGCTTGTTGGGAATGTGGCTAAGGTCCATTTCTATAAATAGGTTAGGGTTAGGAGTCTGTAGGATTCAAGTGATCATGAGGAAAGTCTCTTCCTAGGCGAGCTTGGCAATGCCCGACTAGGAAAGACAGTGAAAAACAAGCACTAAAGTTGCAGGGGTGTCAATCCCCTGGAAAACCAATGTGTGTGGTGGATGAAGGAGGCCTTGTAGAGGCTTGGAAAGAAGGTTGGAGGCCTGATAGACTGCATGGAGGAAGAATCAATTGACTGCCCACAAATAAAAGGTCATAAATTGGCTTAAAACAAGCCTAAAAGAGCTAAGTTCGTGGCTAGGGTAGTGTACGGATAGCACAGGCTCCAAACCCCAAAAATATTCAAGGTGTGGGCATAGGAAACACAAACCTCAAGAAACAATCCTAGGTCATTTAGAGGTTTTTGGAGTGGTTTCCACTTTTCTCGGGTTAGGAGACCTAATTGGGGCTCAAGGGCTAGTAGCCTTTTTAACCCTAGAAGAGGGTTTGGTGAGAGCCATGGACAATTGGAGATGGGTGGATGATCAAGAACCCTAGGGGGATGGAATTGAAGCCATGGGAGACATCACACACCCCTGTATCGAATTAGTGAAGGTTGGAGATTTAGCTAGCCTTTAGGAAGATTAAGGGCTAAGGAGAGAATGGCAGAGAGAGCACCAAGATTGGCTTGGTTAGGGAAATGGAGATGATAGTAGGATTGGCTAGGAGAACCAGGGGTGCCTGACAAGCATTAGGGCCTATAGGTTAAGGTGGTGGAGACTGACACCAAAGGGGTTCACCAAGGTTAGACCTAGAGCATGGAACAATGAGTGTTCCATCCAACCCTACCCTATCAGATTAGTATCAGAGAAAGCAAAATATTTGGGAAGAATCTTGTATGTCAGACCTTGAATCTAGTGGTTCGACCATCATGGTGACAAATGCTGAATTGGATGAGATGGTTGAAGAACACGAGGAAGAAAATAAGCTAATGAGGGAAAGAATAGCCCAACTTGAGCAAGTAATGAGGACTGCGTAGTTAGAAGGAAGGATACCAAAGGAAGAAGAGGTTGCAGAGGAAGAAAAGACCCCTGAACTTGACCCTGTTTTGAAAGAAGAGCCTTTCTTGAAAGCATTGAAGGCTTTGAGTGGAAAAGCACTTGAAGGCATACCACTGTTTAGTGGAAAAATGGAAGCTTATTTAGTTGTGGATTGGATAGAGGGAATGGAAAACCATTTTGAGTGTGATGGGGTCACAGAAGCATAGAAGGTAAAGGTGGAAAAATCAAGGTTAAGAGGTTTGGCCTTGACGTGGTGGAAGTTCATTCAGACAGAGAGGGAAAAGGAAGGAAAGCAACCTATCTCTACATGGAAGGGAATGGTTGCCAAGGTAAGAGAAGCATACATGCCAGATGACTATGAAATTCAGTTACATAAGAAGAGACAGAGTTTGAGGCAAAGAGACCAAGATGTGAACACTTACACTAAGGAGTTTCAAAAACTTTATATGAGGTTGAATGTGATAGAGGATGAAAGTATTAAGGTGGCTAGATACCTTAATAGTTTGAAATGGAACATCCAGGAAGAGATGACTCTTCTAAGTCCCAAGACAGTGCACCAATGCTATCAATTAGCTATTAAGATTGAGGAAAGAAGCAAGAGGAAGCAAGGCCAGGCTTCTAAAGGTAGAGGCAAAGGCAGAGATCAAAGAGATCAAAGAGGACAGCGAGGTGGATACCAAGGTAGAGGAACTGAGCAAAGAAACCAAGGAGAGTCTAAACTCGTAGAGCATGGAGGTGAAACATCTTTTAGAGGAGGATATAATAGCTCAGTAGAGGTCCTCAAGGAGGTTCAAATAGAGGAAGAGGAGTAGGCAGGAGCAATTCTTACTTTGCTAATATGAAGTGTTACCATTGTGGACAAGTAGGACATCCAGCTTATAGGTGCCCAGAGAAAGCATCTTCATCAAATATTGAGAAGAGAGTGGCATATGCACAAGAGGACACCATGAGTGTCAAATCACTAGAGGTTAGTCACATTGAATCAAAAGTGGGGGATAATCTGTTGTTTTGTAGAGTTTTGATCAGACAACAGGTCAAGGAAGAGCCAAGGCAAAGAAGAGCCTTATTTAGAGTGAGATGCAAGATAATTGGGAAAGTATGCAAGGTCATTGTTGATTCAGGTTCAACTGATAGCATCATCTCTGAGGAGGCAGTAAGGAAGTTGAAATTAGAGAAAGCACCCCACACCAATCCCTACAAGGTGACATGGTTGAACAAAGGACAACTCGTGTTCTTGTCAATGAGCAGACAACGGCAGAGTTCTCCATTGGGGGATACAAAGATGAATTGGTTTGTGATGTTTTACCCATGGATGCATGCCATCTTCTATTGGGAAGACCATAGCAGTATGACAGAAGTGTCATGTATGATGGAAAAGAGAACACCATTTCTTTCAAGAAGGATGGGAAGACATTTAAGTTGTAGTCATTTTTAGAAGAGGAAGAAGGATATTCAAAGACCCCCAGTGTCTTGTTGAACAGTGGTAAATATTTCATTAACAACCTACATCAAGGAGGTGAAGGATATGTGGTTATGTTGCAACCTAAATAAGAGAACAAGGCTGAGAAAATAGTCATACCCGGAGCAGTCTAGAAGTTGCTTGATAGGTATAAGGACATAGTGAGTGATGGAACACCAGCAACCCTACCTCCACAAAGAGCCATTAGTCATCAAATTGACTTCATACCAGGGGATTCATTGCCAAACAAATCAGCATACAAACTTACACCAGATTAGAATCTATAGGTAGATAGACAAGTGCAGGAGTTATTGGATCAAGGATTGATTAGGAAGAGTATCAGCCCATGTGCAACTTACCAGTGGTCTTAGCAACCAAGAAAGGAGGCGAGTGGAGATTATGCATTGATTCTAGAGCAATAAATAGAATCACAATCAGGTATAGGTTCCCTATTCCTAGAATTGAGGACTTGATGGATTGTCTTGGAGGAGCTCAGTACTTCACCAAATTGGATCTCAAGATTGGATACCATCAGATTAGAATTAAGGATGGTGATGAGTGGAATGCAACTTTTAAGACAAATGATGGGTTGTATGAGTGGAGAGTGATGCCATTTGGCCTCTCTAATTCCCCTAGCACATTCCTGAGGCTCATGAATGAAGTGCTCAAAGACTTCACAGGGGTATTTGTGGTGGTATACCTTGATGACATCCTCATATTCAACAAGACAACAGAAGAGCATTTAAAACATGTGGAGTTGGTTCTTAGAAGGTTGCAAGAGGAGAAGTTGGCAATAAATCTAGAGAAGTGTGAGTTCTTTAAGCAAGAGCTTGTATATTTGGGTTTTGTAGTATCCCAAGGATCATTGAAGATGGATCCAAGCAAGGTGGAAGCCATCCTAAACTGGCCTACACCAACCACAAGGACTGAGGTAAGAATTTTCCATGGTTTGGCTCAATTTTATAGAAAATTCATAAGGAACTTTAGTGGTATATGTGCACCAGTCCTAGATACAATCAAGGGTGGTTTAAAAACTAAGTTTGTGTGGACTCAAGAAATTGAGAAAGGGTTTGCGAAACTGAAACAAGAGGTGGCAACTCAACCTATTCTCTTATTACCTAGTTTTGAAAAATTGTTCACTGTTGAATGTGATGCAAGTGGAGTGGTAGTAGGAGGAGTGTTAAGTCAAGACGGCAGGCCTATAGCCTTCTTTAGTGAGAAATTCAATGAAGCAAAGAAGAAGTATTCAACCTATGACTTAGAACTTTATGCTTTGGTTCAGTCACTTAGGAAGTGGAGGCATTACCTTCTACCCAAGGAGTTTGTAGTCTTTACTGACAATTAGGCACTTAGCTATATCAACACTCAAGAGAATTTGATTAATAGCCATTTGAAATGGATAGAATACATCCAAGATTTTACTTTCACCAAGCTTTTACTTTCACCAAGATTTTACTTTCACCATTAAGCATACGAAGGGACAGTTGAACAAGGTGGCAGATGCACTAAGTAGGAGATTGTTGACATTGCAAGAGATACAAATCAAGAGCATTGGCATAGAGAGTTTCAAGGATCTCTATGGGGAAGATGAAGAATTTTCAGAGGTCTACAAGGTATGTTTAGACTTTGAGAATCATTTTCATAGCCAATACTCTGAGCATACTTTGCAAAGTGGTTTGTTGCTCAAAAGAAATCAGTTGTGTGTTCCAAGAGGATCAATGGGAGAAAACCTCATTCAAGAGAAGCATAATGGCAGTCTTAGTGGACATTTTGGCATCAACAAGACATTGGAACTATTGCAGAGGTTCTACTATTGGCCTAAGTTGGCAAAGGATTTCAGAAAATATGTGGAGCAATGTGTGGTGTGTATGAAAGGTAAGGGAGGAGCTAGTAATGCTAGTTTATATCAACCCCTACCCATTCCTAACAGACCATGGGAGTGTGTGAGCATGGATTTTGTGGTAGGACTCCCTAAGACCAAGGAAAGCTGTGATAGTGTTTATGTAGTGGTAGATAGATTTAGCAAAATGAGTCATTTTATTCCCTGCAAAACTACTTATGATGCTAGCTACATAGCTCATCTTTTCTTCAAGGAAGTGGTAAGGATCCATGGACTACAGGGAAGAGTCCTTTTGAAATAGTGTATGGGATGCACCCACGAGGCATATGTGAGATCAGAGATCTTGGATCTATGGACCATAGAAGTGGACATGCAGAAGACTTCAGTCAAACCATGAAGGAGATTCAGGAGCAGGTAAAGAAGATAGTCACCGAAGCTACACAAAAGTTGAAGGATAAGGTAGATCTGTCAAGGAAAGATTTGCAATTTGTTGTAGGAGATTATGTCATGGTTCACCTCAACAAGTCCAGGTTGTAGAAGGGTACAACAACCAAATTGCAGATGAAAAGAGTAGGACCATGCAAGGTATTTTCCAAGTATGGGAAGATTGCATACAAGGTGGAGTTACCTGCCGATCTAGGGATCTCTCTAGTGTTCAATGTAGCTGATTTGATCAAGTACAAGGGATCAATCAAGAATTTGGATTAGAACAACAGGGAAATCTTCAAGGATGTAAGCAACATACCCCTACCTACTCTAGACAAGCAACAAGCATAACGAATCCTAGAGTCAAGAGTGCAAAAGTCTACAAGGCATAAGGTGTACATGGAGCACCTTATCAAGTGGAAGAATAAGCATGAATTAGAAGCCACATGGGTATAAGAAGATCAGTTCAAGAATTTTGGTATTTCCCTGTCATTGATCTCTCCTTCCATTCCTTAGTGTTTGGGCCGAGAGGGGGAGAATGGTGCAGGAGCACCTAGGAAATCTTAGGCATTTAGGAAGTCTAGAATGCTTTTGTTTGTTTTGTTGTTTATCAAGAAGTTCATGTTGACCATTGAGTTGAGGATATAGTTAATGGATTTATTTGGTCTCTATAATAGAAGTTTAGAAAGGAAGAATAAGTTACAAACTCATTTCTACTTAGTTTTCTAACTTTTGGCAAAAGTTGAAAAACACAGTGCATTTTACAACATTTCCATCTTTATCACTTACATGACCGACCAAATGAACCTAACTATTTTAGAGGCCATATTTAAAGGGAACCTCAACATGGAATTGAGGTTGGAATCATTTGAGTTTGTAATTAGTTTTGAAATCAAGAAAACAGTGATATTTGAGTGTGCATTTCATGTGTTGTTCCTGTTTTTGAATTAGTTGGTTAATGGATTGATCATGGTATTTTGTATAGATTAGAATGTAGTGAAAAATTCTTTCAAGCATTGTTTGGAATAGTAGATAGCAGGTTATTTTTTTTCAATTTAACTTGTAAATACTTTGTTCTTTCTTTAATTGCTATTCTGACTGGTAGACTGTGGAAGATGGGGTTTTAGCTTACATTACCACTGTACCTAGAGTACGGGTTTGTTGGGAATGTGGCTAAGATCCATGTCTATAAATAGGTTAGGGTTAGGATTCTATAGGAGTTGAGTGATCATGAGGAAAGTCTCTTCCTAGGCAAGCTTGGCAATGCCCAGTTAGGAAAGACAGTGAAAAATAAGCACTAAAGTTGTAGGGGTGTCAATCCCCTAGAAAACCAAGGTATGTGGTGGATGCAGGAGGCCTTGCAGAGGCTTGGAAAGAAGGATGGAGCCCTGAAAGACCACACGAAGGAAGAATCAACTGACTGCTCACAAACAAAAGGTCAGAAATTGGCTTAAAACAAGCCTAAAAGTGCTAAGTTTTTGGCTAGGGTAGTGTATGGACAACACAGGCTCCAAACCCTAAAAATCTTCAAGTTGTGGGCATAGGAAACACAAACCTCAAGAAATGATCCTAGGTCATTTAGATGTTGTTGGAGTGGTTTCCACTTTTCTCAGGTTAGGAGACCTAATTGGGGCTCAAGGGCTAGTAGCCTTTTTAACCCTAAAAGAGGGTTTGGCGAGAGCGATGGAAAATTAGAGATTGGTGGATGATCAAGAACCCTAGGGGGATGGTCTTTAAGCCATGGGAGACATCACACACCCCTGCATCAAATTAGTGAAGGTTGGAGATTTAGCTAGCCTTTAGGAAGATTAAGGGCTAAGGAGACAATGGTAGAGAGATCACCAAGATTGGCTTGGTTAGGGAAATGGAGATGATAGTAGGGTTGGCCAGGAGAACCAGGGGTGCCTAACAAGCATTAGGGCCTATAGGTTAAGGTGGTGGAGAGTGACACCAAAGGTGTTTGCCAAGGTGAAACCCAGAGCATGGAACAATGAGTGTTCCATCCAACCCTACCCTATCAGGTATACATTCATAATCAGACCCAAATATGTTATGATAGCAAAAAAGCTTGAAGACATTCCCAAAGAAGTGAAAACCTTGTTGAAAGAGTATCAAGACATGGTTGTTGATGAGCTCCCTAGTTCATTGCCACCTATAAGGGATGTGAGCCACCACATAGACTTTATACTAGGAGCAAACCTACCTGATTAGGCTACATACAAGATGACTCCTCAACAAAATGAAGAGATAAGGAAATAAATACAAGAATTTTTAGATAAGGGTCTCATAAGGGAAAGTTTAAGTCCATGTGTTGTTCTTACTATGTTGGCACCTAAAATAGGTGAATATTGGAGAATGTGCAATGGTTTAAGGGAAATCAAAAAAATAACTATAAGGTATAGCTAGGTTTCCCATCCCTAAAATTGAGGATTTGATGGATTGTTTATGATGAGCTTGTTAGTTTTCAAAGATTGACCTTAAAAGTGGCTATGATCAAATTAGGATAAGAGAAGGGGATGAGTGAAAAACTACCTTCAAAACCAATGAGGGTTTGTATGAATGGATGGTAATGCCTTTTGTGCTTTCAAACACACCAAGAAAATTTATGAGACTAATGAATGAAATTTTGAAGCCTTTAATAGGAAAAATTATAGTTGTGTACTTGGATGACATTCTTGTGTTTAGAAAGACTAAAGAGGAACACTTGCAACATTTGTACATGGTGTTGAAGAGGCTAAATGAAGAAAATCTAATAATTAACTTGAAAAAATGTGAATTTATGAAGGGGGAGTTGGTCTACCTTGGATTTGTGATTTCTAAAGGAACTTTAAATATGGACCCCAACAAGGTAGAAGCAATTTTGAACTGGCCTACTCCAAATTCAGTTAGTGAGGTAAGAAGTTTCCACGGTCTTCATAGTTTCTATAGAAAATTTGTAAGAAATTTCAGTCATATTTGTTCTCCCATAATTGATACAATTAAAGGGGATAAAATCAAAAGGTTCACATGGTCTAATGAGGAAGAAAGAAGATTTCAAATTTTGAAACAAAAGATAGCTCAACAACCCATTTTAGGATTTCTCGATTTCAATAAGGTGTTCACAATATAATGTGATGCAAGTGGGTATGCAATTGATTTAGTATTGAGTCAAGAGTATAGCATTTTTCAGTGAAAATATCAATGAGGCCAAGAAGAAGTATTCCTCTTATGACTTAGAATTGTATGGAATGGTGTCAAGATTGAAAAAGTGGAGAAACTATCTCCTTCTAGAGGAATTTATTGTTTTTACCGTCAATCATGCTTTGAGTTTCTTGAAAATCTAGGACAAACTTAGCCACATGCATGTGAAGTGGGTGGAGTACCTACAAAGCTATACTTTCAACATAAAGCACAAAAAAGCGTAGTCAAACAAGGTGGCAGATGCTTTGAGTAGAAGATAAATGTTGGTGCAAGAAATTCAACTTCAAAGTGGGTATTGATGCCTTGAAAGTTATGTATAAAGGAGATGACAATTTCAAGGATGTATATGTTGTTTTTAATTAGTTTGATGTGCTTTCCATGAAGAATATTTTGATTTCTTGTTACAAGATGGCTTATTATTTTAGGATGCTTAGTTGTGTATTCCAAAATATTCTATTAGGACCAATTTGATTAAAGTGAAGCATTGTGGTAGCTTAGGGGGTCATTTTGGTGTGGAAAAAACCTTCGAGCAGGTAAGAAGATATTACCATTGGCCAAAAATGTAAAGTGACTTTAGAAAGTTTGTTGAAAATTGTGTAGTTTGCTAAAAAACAAAGGGTTCAAGTAGTAATGTAGGTCTTTATTAGCCTTTTCCAATTCCTAATAGGTCATGGGAATCCATCAACGTGGATTTTCTCTTGGGGTTACCTAAAACGCAAAGGGGATTTGATAATGTGTTTGTTGTTTTTGATAGATTTAGAAAAATGGCTCATTTCACGCCATGCAAATGCACAAATGATGATTCTTATATTGCTAGGTTATTTTTCAAAGAGGTAGTTAAAATTCATGGATTACACTTGACAATTGTGAATGATAGAGATAGGAAGTTTGTGGGAAACTTCTAGAGAACTCTTTGGAAGAAATTGGGAACCAACTTGACATTTAGCTCTGCCTATCATCCACAAAAAAATGGGAAAACTGAAGTTGTCAATAGGAATCCTGGAAACCTTCTTAGATGTTTGATAAAAGAGCATTCACAGTAATGGGATCTCATTCTTCCATAAGCTGAGTTTGCATATAATGACTCTGTCAATAAGAACTTGTTGGAAAGAGTCCATTTGACATAGTCTATGGATTGAAGCCAAGGGGAGTCTTTGAACTCGAAGATTTGAGTGGCATGGAGAAAAGGAGTGCCAAAGGTGAAGAATTTGTAGTTGTAGTGAAGGATATACATTAGCAAGTGAAAGAGAATCTTCAAAAGAGTGTGGAAAAGTATAAGAAACATGTAGATTTGCAGAAAGGGATGTTCAATTCAAAGTGGGGGACTTGGTCCTAACACATTTGTGGAAATAAAGGCTACTAAATGGGAAATATACAAAGCTGCAAATGAAAAATATTGGGCCATGCAGGGTGGTCCAAAAATTTGGTGCAAATGCCTATGAGATAGAATTCCCTCCTAGAGTGGCTATCTCTCCAATATTTAATGTTTTTTACCTTTATCTTTTCAAAGGATCTATAATTGTAGGTGATGATGCAGGTATCTCAGGAGGTCAATATGAAGATTGGGTCAAGGACCTACCATCTAGTCAGCCTTTGAAGCTTGAAGTCATTTTAGACACAAAAGAGGCAAAGAGGACAAGGCATAAAGTGTAAAATTAATATCTAGTGAAGTGGCAAGGTCCCCCTCATGAAGATGCAACATGAATGATAGAGGAAGACATTAAGAAACATGGAACAATAGTCCAATAACTGATCTCAGGTGGAACTTGCTATTCTTTTCTCCCTGGGTGTATGGTCCATGGGCACCTAGTCCAAGGTTGCAAATTTTGGTAGATACTGTTGAGTTTTTGTGTCTTGAGTCCAATTTTGATATAATAAGGTCTATATAGACCATTTACAATGTAATGAGTCTCATGGGGTTGGTTTGAGTACAAGTTGTCATATTTTGTAATTGTTGCAAATGTTGCTTTAGCAACTTTGCATTTTGGCTTGTATTTAGAAGGTGAACGGTCACATTTTCAAAAACCAATTTGAGGCCATTGGTTTTAGTTGATCTTTGGTTGAAAAAAATTAAATAGTCCTTGAGGATTTTGAGGAAAGGGTTTGTTGGAAGATTTGGTGTTCAAGCAATAGAAGAAAATTCATTTTCTATAATTTCTTGTGCAATTTTGCTACTATAGAAAGCTTGTACGGCCTGTACAGCCTGGTAATGATGCGAAACTGATTGAAATTGACGTAGGAGTGTTTTGGATTTCATTTGGCTTTGATTTTACCTATTTCCAAAGAGTTTGAAGGATTTTGTAATCAATTCATTGAAAATGGGTTAGAAACCTTGGTTTGAGGGTTTGTAAGCAAAAACATGTAATAAAAGACCATTCCACTAGTGGAATTTTCTACAAATTGGTTGAATGGGAGTAGTTAGGGTGTTCTTTATGTTGTTAGTGATTGTAGATGTAGGGGGTGGAGTTAGGTCCCTATTTGTGCAAGTCCTAGCCTAATATCTTGATGTATTAGGCTAGAATTGATAGGTAGAGGTAGGGTTTTGACATTTGGTGAGTTTGTAGATGTTCCAAGTGATACAACCTATTGTTTTAGACCCCATGTAATCTGTTTAGAATCTTGGAGTGAATATTAGTGATTGGGAGAAGGTTTACTACATAGTTTCTTTGTAAAAGAGGCCTAATTGGGCTTAAGGGCAGCGAGCGATCCATTTTAGAAGGTGATGTTTTGAAGTAAGCCTATGCAAAAATTGGATATGTTAAAGAAGGACATTAAGGGTATCAGGAATGTCAATTTATTGGTGGGTTTGACCTCTCTTTTGAAATAAATGAAGAAAATTCACTGTTTGACGTGCTACAAGGGAATATGAAGATATTGTGAGACAAGACCAAGTTAAGGTTTTCAAAGTGGAAAGATTGTTCAAAATTGATGAAATTGTGATTTATTAGAAAATATCCACCGTACTCTACATCAAAAACAAAGTTGCAATATTGAAGAAAGTTGTCAAAGTTGTGATCCTCACAAAAAGTCACCTACACTTCAAAATTTGAAGTTTCAAACTTAGAGATTGGAAGGGAGAGAAGATACAAAAGATCACTAGAGGATACAAGAGTTTCAAAAAAAAACCATGATACTAGGACTAAATCACAACCTTGGGCATATGAGTCCCAGTATACCACCTTCCAATCATTTTCTATAGATCCTGGTTTACCAGTTGTAGATTCCAAATTCAACCTAAAACCCTAAACTGAGACTAAATCACCTAGTCTAGCATATGAGTCCCAATTCACATAAAAATCAAAATGCAAGGGTTTTAGACCCTTTTTCAAGTATCTCTAGTCTTTCAATTGTGCTTTTGTTTATTCACTATTTATTAAGTCTCTGATTTCAAGTTTCATTTCTTAGGTTACATAGCTAGACTTGCATATCACTTGAATTTACTTCTTTCTAAGAAATTACTTAGTGGTGAACCCGCTTTGTTTAAGCACACCTAAGGATACCTTATATACAATCTATTTTCCTAATTCAATCATTAGGTTGAGATCTCTAGGAATTCCTTGAATGAACTAAGAGTGAAATAGGAAGAGGATTCCCCCCTCCTTATGTGTTTCATCTCCTAAAAGGTGGAGCACCCTATTTCCTTCTAATATAATGTATAATATATATTATATATTATATGATATTAATATAATATTAATATTATATATATTATAATAATATAATATATATTATAATAATATAATATAATTATACTTTATATGATTTTATTAGAAGTGGATATTTGATTCTAACACATCCATTTGAAACATATATTTGTTTCACTATGGTTCTTACCATAGCAACATGTACTTTTTACCCGACCCTAGTAAAAATTCAAAGCAAAATTTCACTTTTTTAGGAAAATAAAAAAATGCTTTTTAAGTCATATCACCACTTTTTGGACCCCCATGACCCTGCTCTCACCGTTTGATTTAAAGTTTAAATTTATTATTGAAGTGATGCCACATTTTGTTAAATTTGGTTTATGACTAGATCATTGGGTGACATGTTTTGAGAAGTTGTTGAATATGGTACACGAGAGTGAGTGACCAATGGGCTACTATGTTATATGTTTATGAGTGGTAATGTACATCAAGGTGTTATGGGTGAGATGATAAAACTATAAGGATTCACACTAGGAAACACTAATCTTGGATTGAGGCCATTGGTATATTTTATGGTTGATGTTATAGTTGGAGGTGTGAATGTGTGAATAGAAGGTATAGTTTTTGTAGGTGATTTTTTTTCCTCCATAATTTTGAGCATTTTTGAATTCTTGAGTGAAACTATTTGTTGTATGGATGTTAGCATATACTATGGGATCTAGACTATGCAACACTTCTATTCCATAAGAATCATTTATCAACTTCCTAAGGTTGCCTACAATAGGAACCATCTCTCTGGATAGCTAAGGGTTCAATGATTAGAAATTCTTGAAGACCTTCTAAATCCTTATCCAATTGTTTTAGTTTGTCCTCAAGAACATGGGAAATAGTGGCATCTAAGCCCACATATATGGTAGGTTGTGAGGAATTCATAGGTGATTTATGGTGAATGGAATCCAAAATGAATTGGGTGGAGGCAATGTCTTATGTCAAATAGTTATGGGACTCTTGGGCTCCAAAATGGATGTGGTTACAATGCAAGATTCCATAAGTCAGAAACTATGTATCACAAAGGTACTAGTAGTAGGACACCAGGTCTTGTAGCTCATATGAGTTTTAAAACACTTAGAAGAGTTGAATTAAAAGGAGAGGATAGTCATAGAAAACCAAAAAAAGTGTAGAATTAGAAAGTAGAAAATGACACATAAGACACAACGACAACCATGTGTTCAAATTTTTTTATGAAATTTGACCATTTTAGGGCATACCGTGCCCTAGAATGGGAAGGTATTTTTACTAAATTCAAAATATGTATGTCTTTTATATTTTTTAAGTATGCTATTCTATGACTATTCAGGTCTGACAGTAAATAAATTTCCAAAATTTAGTAAAATTTTGATTTTGAAATATGAAAGAAAACTATGCAAGTATTTCTCACAACTCTTAACCAATGAATGCAATTTGAAAATACAATTTTTAGACTATAACGTATAGAAAATTAATGACCCTAACTTGAAAAATATAGAAATTGAAAACTTTTTATGTTTTTTCTATAATAAAAATGTACTTCTTCCTCTTTTTCACTATATACCAATGCCTAAATCAGTATTTTGAAAACTTTTAGATTTGATATTAGATTTCATATGAGCTAATGTAGAATTACTAATGCAAACCTAAAATAAATCTACTTTGTAATGACTGAAGGTAACCCTGTATTTCTCTTTTATGTAAAATGTAATACAATTATTTGAATTTTTTAATTCTTTTCATGATGAATATGCATGCCTAAATAATGAATGTAAATAACATAAGATCACAATCAAATTTAAAAATATTATGTTTCATATTTTAGAAGATCTAAAGTGTTTGAAAATGTGAATTTCACCAAAAAATTTGATTGGGAAAATGAATATAGGTCCTAAATCACACTTATCCCAATTTGGTTTGAAGGATTAATAATGATCTCAAATGCAATTGACTACAAAACATAGTAGGAAGAGTTAGAATGGTGGAACAAGGTTATAATCTTGTGAATATATGTGTGTGATAAGTGATTTGGAATATTTTTAGTTTACTAATTTTGAATGATGTAATGAACTAACTATGTGCAATATGAAAATGTGGTAGTTTATTATAAATTCTAAGAAATCAAATGTAATAGGAAAAAAATGAAATACAATAATACAAAAGGAAAACACATAGTAAATTGAGATATAAATTTAATCTAGAATTTTTTGGTCTAGGGTGTAGTACGCCTTGCACTATCCTCTTTTATAAGACCGAAAAGTAAAGGCTTGAGGTCACTAGTCTATAGCTTCTCTCCATCTAGGATCACTATCATAACTTCATTTGTTGATTAGAAAATCCAAATTTTGTTGCTTGACAACTTATAATATTTTGAGTCCATGAATGAACAAATCACCTCGAATCTTCCTTTGATTCACTTCAAATATGTAACTTGCACACATAAAAAGAGGGGAAGGTTTGTGTAATTTATGGAGGATTTCATAAGTCAAACATGTTTTTGGTATTTCTACCTCCATAATGGAAAAGTATGATATTAAAGGGAGCTTATCCATGGTTGGATAGAGGCTAGTGATAAACAAGTAATTAATTGACAATTTTCTACAACTCACCACTTAGATCTAGATAATCTCCTTAATATATTGAAGCCATACTCATCACCTTCAAAGATCAATTGTTGCTTGACTTTTATTGATTTGAATACATACAACAATTAGTACTGATAAACAAAATGGATGCAAAACATGAACACACATATATAACACATGACATGATGCTTGAATGATGCAATGTTATAATGATCTTGATATTGTTGCTCTTGACTACTCTTGATTGGTAAATTTTCTTATTGAATTTCCTTATGTGTGCTTCTAGGTCTCATTAGGATCTTCAATGATAATATGACTAGTATTTATATGTAATTCTTCTAAGATCCTAACATTCAAATGCCAATAGTCGATAATTGAAATTGGAAATTCAAATAATAAATTACTGACACTAACATATTGAAATTTGGAGCCAAAAGTGGTGGTCTAGGGTACAAGGTGCCCTAGACCAAACCTGTTCTTCTTGGGGCCAAAAAGTGTCAAGGAAAAATATTGAATGCATAATCAAATTTCTCATGTTTGATTTTTTGAAGATGTTTATAAAATGGGTAATTAAATGCATAATTAGGTCCAATCACATAGAGGTGAGATAAACCTAATGTTAAATTATCGATGGTGACAATCATCTATGCTATAAAATCAAATCATTACTATAAAAAATTGCACCTTAATAAAATAATTAGAAAATAACATTGGTTCTTCAAAATAATTTTTCAGCTACAAGTTATATTCATGTATCATTCCATTAACTAATTTGAAAAATAACCTAGCAATGATCTCATATAATTTGATCATGTTGATGAATGTGCTTTAAAAAGAATTGTTAATTGTATAAGAACTTTAAGAACTATTGAAGATAATGGAAATATCATTTTTATTATTAATAAATATACACAATCTAGAGTTAGATTGGTCCTTGATATTTATATGCAAAGATATGAAAAAATTATGACGAGGGAGCAAACTGAGAATATATAAGAATAATATTTAATACTTAAAATCCATAGTTAATATGCACAATAACTCCAAAAGTGACTTGAATAGATATAGTTGGTTGATGATATTCAACAAAACTTGTGAATATTTATATTATTAAATAAATAAAATACAACCATGGACATGAAACCCATAACTAGTTTTATCTCACATGAAAATACAAGTTAGAGAAATTTATTTTATTAGTATCTAGATGTATAAACTTATCTATATTTTATGTTCAATTTCCTTGGGACCCAAGATTTAGATTTATTTTTTATAGACATGAGAATAACTAGTCAGTCATATTATATAGATGAAATCAATTATAATGAGATTTTAATAAAATTATATATGCGACGAGGATTATATATTATGATAGTCCATGAAATTTAAATATACATATAAAAAATTAGATTTACATTATATATACAAATGAATTTCCCTTTTAAATTGAGATTTAAAATCACCAAAGGATTAAAACTTTAAGATATTTTAGTTCCAAATTTAATTGTGGTTTCTTGTATTAGGGTAGTTCAAATGTAAATATCCATGGAGGATGCAATTTAATTAGATGTTATATTTTAAGTTTAAATGTAGTTTAAAATTTTCTACAATAAATAAACTTTAGACTATATATAGAAATATGAGGATAACATACAAAATGTTCATGAATACCTTAAAATAGCTTCTAGGAAAATTACAAAAGATCAATGCCCAAAAAACTAAAAATGAAAAATAGAGAATCAACGTTCATAAATACAAGAGGTTCAACATACATGGTAAATTTATAATGTATTGGATACATAATAACACATAAATTTACACAAGACCTTAATGAAGTAAGGTTCAAATTTTAATATAGAGGACTAACTTAAGGAATTAAAAAATTACTAAATTGATTAATCTAGACATAAAACACATAAAACTAAGAATATACAAACATGTACTTGTTAGATTTAAACCCAAGAAAGTCTAAATTATAACCCCCAAAAAAACTAAATACTATGAATAGAGATTAAATCACTTGCATTGGCATATCTACTAATAAATTATTATTACATAGTATAGAGGGATAACACTCTATGCCATTTCATTAGGATAAGATGTATGCTGATAATCCTTTGTAGATTTAAGTTTGTATGTGATAACTTTGTAGTATATTCTTGGGCTCATGTAAACATTGTGAGGAAATAATCTATCATTGTAATTTATGTGTAAAAATGTGTTTAAGGTTTTTTTTAGGTTTCTTAATATTATAAAACAATCATGGAGGTTTCAATACTATATAAAATCTTATATGGTATATATTATGTTATTATATTGAGTTCCGACAATAATATGGTGATATAGCCTATCTAAATTATAGCATTGATGTTATATTAGATTTCTAAGAATGCTCATTATATACGTACATTATTTAGTTTTTTTTCTTGACTAAAATAACTTTTAGTTATCTTCTTGATAGTATTAAAGATTAGGGTTAACACAAATTTATGTAGTCTTTTAATATATATGATAATAACTAATAGATTTTAGATATTGACAATTATAAAGATTTTTAATTGTTGAAAGGGCAGTAACAAATAAGTTTGTTCAATTTTTATTTTTTTCAAATATCATAAGTATGTTGTTTTGTTTTGTATTGTAAAGTTTAGAAATAAATATCAATGTGGTTTCTTCAATTGATATAAAGCTTCACAGAGGATCACCATAGAAAGTTGTGATATTATACAGTTGTAATAGTCAATATTAGTTATTTTATCTACAATCTAGTAATTAATAAGATTGTGACATAAAATATTGGGTAGTTAGGAAATAAATGGCATGATAAATTATCAACAAGAATTAAATTTTATATGTGAATGGATCATAAGATATTATTAAAATAAATATTTAGATTGATGTATATTTCTTTGATATTGATGTTATTTTGAGTTGAAAAATATTCAAAATATTATACAATTAGTAAGGTGGAAATAATGAGAACATCATTAATAGAATAAATGTATATAATGGCTAATCTTTGATATGTAAAAATAAAATCAAACAAAAGAGAATAATATTAAGGTTTTCCTTGTTCAATTGTAGTGCAATAATAATAGACAATATCTATATATTTGAGGTAATTAGGGGACTTATAAAATGTCCTATCTTCACATGTTGAATGATATTATTTTTCTAATCTGTGGGTAAAGTGGTACAAAATTATTGATATTTCAAGTTAAAATTTTGAAATCATATTAGTTAGTTTTTGTAATAGTAAATCAAAACTTAATATATTTATTAAATTTACAAAATATAATTCTTTAATGTTACACTTGGATTAGTTGTATACAAACTATCTTTATGTTAAAATAGATAGTTACATGTTTAACCTAAATAATGTCATGAACCTAATATGGAAAATAAGGATAAGGGTGAGTTAACATTAAAATCATTGTTAGGAAAGATTCTAAGGTTGTTGACTTAGATTTTTAGGGGAATATATAAATAATATTTGATAAAGAAAATCTTGAACCCAAACTACTATGTTGTAATAAGGGTAGAGAACATTTAAATGGGTAATACATATAAATCCATTGCATTTAACATGAAAAAAAAGAGTAGGATTATAGGGTATCAGGTAAATTACTAATTTTTATATCTTATATTGGTCTAGTGTGAATTTACTCAATGTAAGGAACTAATGATGATCATGTGACACTTGGGTCATGCATAGAAATATAAAATTTAGTCAAGTGAGACTTGACATAACACATCACATTACTATTGGTCAAGTTATATTTTTTAGTGTATATATTGCATACACATAGGATTTAATCCTACTTAGGTGTCCCTTCAAACCTTTCTCATGAAAGTTGTCAAGGTTGATAGCTATTTTGAGAGGTGTCAACTCACTTTTGACACCTCTTCTTACATATTTGGTAGGAAAATCATCAACACTCCATGATTGAGGATTCATTTTGTTGGTTCTCAAATCTATAATCAACTTGAATCCTAAAGGGATACCAAGCCTTATGGTTATATTCAAGGAGAGATTTGGCCAATGAATGAGAGATTGAATTAAATCACTTGCTCCCCTACACTTCAGGCTCTGTGAAACCTAGAAGGGTGATCCCAATAGTGTTTTTCTAGATACTCATGTGCCAAAGTATCAAATACAATGTAAATAGATAATTCTCCTTTATATGCTTAACATACACAATACCCTAAAGGTTTGGTTGACCTTCATGGAAATGTCCAAATTAAACATGAGAGATGTAATATATTAAGTTCAACACACACAATCATATTGAGATAGGAAATTAAGGTTGATTTAAAATTATAGTTGCTCACAAACAATCTTAGGAAACTGCAACATTAAATGATCAGTTCCAAATCCCAAGGCGGAGTCACCTAAATCAGGTGATTTAAAACTCATCACAACATTCATTCTGTCATAATTATGTCTACCAGATAATGCCTTACATTACTGATACCAGAAACTCAACTAGCCATGCTTAATAATCCTAGCACATAGTTGCATAAACCTCTATTTATGCTAATATAGTTTAATTTATTCTTTGAATGATAGTAACAACACCAAATAGGCATTCAAGGGAAGATGAGAAGAAAAATATTTGCAATATTTTATTACTAATATTTAAAATCTATACAATATGCACTGTGGAGACAACTATCTTAGATTATCTTATCATTAACATACAAATATGAAAATGCTCTGATTTATTTCTCCATTGGGGTATGTGTAGGATCATGATGGTCCAAAAAGTGGTGATATGATGGGTATGTGTAGGGTATGTGGCTGACGACTTTTCCTTTTACCCAAAATTGATGAAATGAAAAGGGTTTTTAAAGGATATTCTCAACTTTCCACCAATATAAGTTATGCTTTACTTTGACTTTAAAAAATAATTTAATACATTTTCTATTTGAACTGTGACTAAAGTCCTAATTGATAGGTTGATTGGAAAACATCTATAGCCTTTAAACAATATCACATTTTTTGAATCCAAAACATGCATCACATTCTATGCTTCTCATACTATAGGATTAAAAAAAAAAAATCATGAAGTTTTGACCAAGTTAAGTTGGTTAGACATACGAGTTTTTATATTTGTAAAAATTTGTAATAAAAAAAACATAATTAATTATTTATTTGGAAAAAATTATAAAAAATATGCATCACATTGGGACATGAGTCCTCTACTTATATCTAACATCTTATAAAAATATGTTATCATTTTATTGTGGTTAGGGTGGTCGGATAGACACCTACTTCTTATTTTTTCTTGAAATTTAAGTACTCATTGAAATTTCAAATTTTCCAAATAGATTTAAAAAAAAAAAAACCTAGTAGTTTAGAAACCACATTTTATTTGCTACAAATTATATTCTTACATATTTTTGAAATAATATAAATAACTTATTCAAATTTTTACGTCAAGTTGCCTATAAACTTTGATTTTTCTGAATTTTTCGCCACTTAAGGGCCTTTTTTTTCCATGATGATCTTGCACATACCCATCACATGATTAAAAAAAAACCCTAGAACCTAGAATTAACTCTATTCACTTTCAGAACCAGTTACAAATTTCGTCTTTGTGAAAACCAAACTATCAACCCCTCCTTATAATGAATCAAAAATTACATTATAAAGATATGAGGAAAACCCCAAAATGAAAATTTTCCCTCCATCTAGCACCATTTGGGTCCTCGATCCATAACCACCTCCACCGAAGAAAATCCCCATCTACATGTTGTTTTCCCATCTCTTGCTTACCCTTGCATTTTCTTGCCCTGTAACTGAATGTTTTGTTTCTTCATGAAGAGCCATCATTCATTTCCACTGATTGTAGAAAGCTCATTTACCTGTGTAATTACCAATTTACTACCCAACAACATAAATAATTTTTTTTTATCTTGCAACTGAAGAATTTTTCTTTTTATTTGTGAAAGTCATCACTCTCTATTTTGTTTTGTTCAGTAGCAAATTACACTTTATTTCCTAGAAAATAAAGTTTTTAATTTACATTATGAAGGATTTTAATTCATTTCAATCGGTATTTTCACCTTCACATTTTACTCATGCCTCTTTTAATTTATTTCCACTATTAAAATTTTATAAAATAATAACATTTGATACTAGCCACAGGCCCACCATGCTTTACAAAAACTTTTCCTGGCCACCACCATTGTGCATCATGGGTGCAAGCAGAGAAAAGAATAAGAAATTAGCGATGGGCAATGAAGCGTCGCTAATTCAATGTGGAAATGGTGAAATTCAATAACGATGCACAATAGGAGCACAAAATGCCCTAGTTTTGATGCCTCCACCATTTGAATCCTTTGTTCTTCACATTTTGCAACTTCTTGATGAACCCTAGAGGCATTAACAAGTGTTTATAGTATTCAACATGCAACTCTATCTTCTCCTCATCGATATCTTGTGTGTGGCCTTGCCAGAGCCAACATGGCTAAACATGTAGAGGGCATCCATTAATTTTGATGATACTAGCTGAACCCCACTTGCAACATGTTTTTGCATTTGAAATCTTGAATTTGAAATTTTTTACATTGTAGCACCATAGAAATCATAACATGTAATATGAGGGCACCATTGTACCACTCTTAATATTGTTGATTGACAAGCCTCAAACAATTTGATACATTTTATTGTAGGAATGAACTATCCTAGGGAAAGATATGCATGTGCTCGACCTACTCATGCATTAGGAAAATATGTTTTATATAGCGTCCTCCATGTACCTGTGTAAAATTTTCTTTTGCAATATCAAATTTACCCTTTAGAAAGTGCAGTGGCTACACATTTGCAATAGAAGCATTTCCTACTCTCTGTGCACTCACTTACAATACAATTCTTGAGCCCCATCAAGATGTCTTGCTGCATTTTTTGAATCCCTCCTCTCATTATCAAAAAGTGTAAAATGATTTGAATTCCCAAGTGCAATGTCAACACAATAATTCCTCACATCTAATTCACTTTATGCAACTTAAACTATTTCTTTTTCCCTAAGCTAGTCACTTTTTTATTCCATGTCGCCAACCATACATAAAGAATTTGATGTATCTTATCCACCCTAAGTGCATCTCTACTCAATTCTAAGTTTAATTGGATCACATTTCGAGCCTCTGTCCTAGCTACAAAATGTAGATATGTGCCCACATAATGGGGAAACATGAACAGTATTATTCTATATAAGTGATTTGCTTTTTTAGTATCATGTTGCTATTTGAACAACCTAGCAAGATTCAATAGTGTTGTGACTTTATCCCATAGAAATTTAAGTGAAACACCACCTTAATCCTTAGCTAATAATTCATCCAAACAGTTCCTCAATCTTCCAACTCACCATTTCATAATGATAAGTTGGCCCATTCATAAGCTACCCGATGATGGTGGTAATGCACTAACTACAAGCAATGGTTTGAGGATGGAAATTTGTAGAACAAGAGTACTCTTAAATTACCATCACTATTAATTCCACTGGAGTTGAACCTCTTGAGATATGCTATCTAATTTGACTGTAAAAAGTAAATCCCCTCCAGAAGTTGGAGATATTGATAGAAGTAGCACAACAGGTGTGTTTAGGAATCCATTAATGAATGGTCACTGACCCTTTGTCATGATAGAATCTACATGTAAAAATTGGTCACAACAAGCAGCCTACAACTTGCAATTCTATCTATAATGCTCCCATCCAAAGAATTTTTGATCTAGATCTCAATATGATGGACAACACCCAAGGCTAACCTTATTCCAAAAGTGATCTGATCTTGGCTAGGGTAACTTCTATTGGGCAGCTATCCCTTGACTGGTCATGAGATTTTTAATAAAGTATACCTTTTGGCATGGATCCAAAGAAGCATCACTTTACACCTTCCTTATTGTAGATTCAAGCTTATCCTGATTCATTCTAAAAAATAACCTTCCACCAAGTTTTTAAACTTCTAGGTTCCTTGCTTAGAACATTCATTTGCACTTTTCCCTGAATATGGTTGAGGTTTTTCTTCTAAGGAAAGCTTTTCCTAAGAATATGGTGATTATTTCCACCACACACAAAGCCATTTATCAAGCATTATATTTTTAGTTTTTTGCCACCATGTATCCATCATTGTGTCCTGCTCCTTGGTGAATTTCTCTTGAGCCATCATTAATAAATTTGTGTCCTCAATTGTAATAATGTTGCACATGAGTTCACATTGGTTTCCTCCTTATGGTCTTGAAATTTCCTTCCTAACTGAGCTTGATTGTTGTCCTTGAGAGACTGTACTTTAGCATGAACTCTCACTATCTCAACTCATGAATATTCCCACAATAGTGGTATGAATGCTCTTGCAACTTTACATGCCCTCTTAGAATTCGCTATTTCAAGGTGATTTTCATATATTATTATATGACACAACTTTTCCTACTGTTAAGTTTGCTTGTCCTATTGACTGCCTTATATTTTTGACTTGTGTAGGAGAGGCTAACTTTTGGAAATATGAGTGATCTTTATAGTATCGATGAATTATTTTCCTTCTTGGCACAATTTAATTAGGGCTACACATGGACTTAATATGGGTGAAATCACAATACTGTGTCTCACTTTTTTCCCAAGATGAACATTTACATCAATATTTTTAACTAAATCTTCATCTTCTAAGACCTATAGCAGCTAAACCATTAAGAATTTGAAGATGATGTGAACTACTGATTTGTGGAAATTTGTGTATAGATTCTAAAAATATATATTTTTACTTTCTTTGAAATAAATCATGAATCTTTAAACATCTCCTTTAATAAATGGTTTTAGACAGAAAACAACATTTTCATAAAGTAATGTTTGTGTTGTACAACATAACTTTTTTTCTATAAAATATTAAATTCCAATTTTTGAAATATAGATTCTCAACATCAATATCTAGGGAAAGGATATTTTATCATAATTTTTTGTTGCATATTTTTTAAAATTAACTTTTTAAGTCACTGTACTATAATTTTTACATACGTGTGTGTCATACAACCTATTGTGTATATATCAAATCTAATTTTTATTTTTTGGATGAAACGAGAACATCAATACCTAGGGAATGGTATTTTTTAAGTCTTTTTAACAATGTTTACTATTTTTCCATCTCTACACAACAAAGAGCTTGATGTTAAGAGAAAAACCTATGTTTAGTAAAAAATGAAAATTAAATACATGATAAAATGAAAATAGATCAAGTATATATTAAATGGAAATCTCGTTTTGAGGGCTAAAATCTTGCAAAATATAATTTTTAAATGATGTTATTTAATCCCTCAAAAGGTGATAAAAAAGTGGTTTTTCCAACATTTTGATAGCTATGAAGGAGACTCCATTGTCGGTATGATTCAATACTAGAGGGGTTCTATCCAATGGGGTTTGATATAAGGGGATCTTATCTATCCCTATTCAATTAAAATCATTTAGATGGGGCTTCTCAACACTCAAATCATCAGTTTTTTCTAAAAAAAATTGATTTCAGGCAAAAATCAGCACATCCCAAAAGTGAGACACAATAATGTGGGAACACCCATATGTAAACAAAACAAATCTCTACGAAGGTGAAAGGGATTCTAACCACTTGGGAAAAATATGAACTAGCCATCTTGTCAGAGAAGTATCATATAATAAGGAATTAAATGAGTTAGTCACTACATCTGCATCTTTCCAATAAAAGGGTTCTCATTGATTGATTTCAAATCACTGCAAAAACCAACATTTGCAAATTTTGAGAGCTCCATTAGTGGCTCTTTCTAGGGACATATGTTCCTCAGTGAACATAGTGAGATCACAAAATATTTTGGGAGAGAAGACCGAGTGCTAGAACCATTGGGCAATTAGATTCTTTTAATTTCAAATTTTTAACCTCACTTGGTGGCCTGAGGCCACCAAATGAAAAGGTAAGTCAATTCTTACCCATGTCAAACACCAACCTGTTAAAGGAGTTGATCTCCTTCAGTCCATACTTTCCTTTTTCATACCACAACAACATGAGTAACTTCATTTTTTCTTAAAGAAAGAGTCAGGATACCTTTGAACAAGTGAGAACTTTCTCCTTGTTTAGCTCTACTATCACATGTCAACCAAATAACATAGGCCACATCATTGCCACCCATTTCATTTTTTGATTATGTGGGTAGTGACAAAATATATGAAGATAATGATCAAGATTATATGAAAACACAATCTCTTCATTTATTCTATCCCCCTCATAATTATTAAGTTTAGAAAAGGAATCATCCCTTAGAAAAAGTGTGCAATCCTCCTATGTATTAAGCAAATAATGCTCACACAAGTATAAATCATTCAACTGAATTGCATCACATGCGAGTTTATCATCATCCCGTCAACACAACCCATTAATATTACCATATGTCCCAAGTTTCTAAAAACAAGATTTATCAACACCCATAATACCTTCATCTTCATTCAAATCATGGCAATTAGAAGAAATTTCAGCATCCCAAACACAAACAATGTTCTCCATCTCAGGTTCAAAAATAAATTCATCTACATTCTTCATATTATTACACAACAAAACTTCAAATGCAGGCTTAGATGACTCAAAATTTACTACAGCAAAAAATTCCTCATAGTTGTGAGTGTTCAAAATGAAATCATTGTTGCAAGAAGTATTATAATCAACATCACCTCCTACTGCACCAACATGAATCTATGAAGCATACTGCTCATGAGGAAAACCATGAGTTGCAGATCAACAATAAAGATCCTCATATGCATACATATGATTGACACATTCACTTTCTTTTTTAAGTGCAAACTCATCATAAAGAGCCTCATTAGTTGTATCAATATTTTTCTTCTCATTTTCAATTTCATGCACAACTACATTTATGCTACCCTCATGAAAATAGTCAATAGAAACTTCAAAATCAGAAAGAGGAGTGGAAGGTGAAGAGTTAAACAAGAAAAGAGTTCCCTGGTCACCATTTACGTCACCAGCACACACATGATCTACACAATCAAATACTTAAACTAATTCATTCAATAAGTATGCATGCATACCCTTTCCTTTGTCCATACTACTACAACAATCAGCAGGGTCACATTCTTCATTGTCAAACTAAAAAATAACATTTGTTTCTTCATTGCAATTGCTTGTGGATGATCTCTCCAATTAAAATTCACTACACACTTTGTCATTTTCATCTGATACATTGATGTTCTCAAAAGCATTCTTCAAATAAGTAGTCCCCTTTGTCTCATCACCATGAAAATTTTCACCAGTGCTACACACACTTGTAGAATTGGTATGAACAAGTGTATCATACCACAATTGGTTATAGATTTCTTCTTCAAATAATATATTCAATTTATATCCATTATCTTGTTCTTGTGAGCCTTCAAAAGCATTTTCATCATCTTCGTTGGAATATTTTTTACTTATGGAAATTAGTGTTGTCTCCTCCTTATGAGAGGAATCATAGTCATAAGGGTTGCAAACAGAATTGCAATCATCTTGATCATCTAGATAAGAATACTCATCAGCTAATTACATACTCACATGAACAATACTACTGTTATCATCATGAAGACTTGAAACCTCAAAATCAACATACTCTTCAACTATATCTTCAAAGTCCATAGAGGATAAAATACTTTTAGTGTCATATGTATCATTGCAGCCTTCTTTTCATACCAAAAATTGACCTCCCATTTCCATATTTTCAAGGAAAATAGGAGTGAATTCACATGTTTCATTTACTTCATCATGTGTTACATGTTCACCATTATGGTTGCAATCTTCTTCTACATACACTTTCTCCATGGGTTGTTTAGAAAGAAAATCCTCACCACTAAATGATGTATTATCATTGTCTTCTACTATACCATCTAGATCTTTTTTATGAAGCATGGAAAAGGTACCATCACATAGGCTAGTTAGGAGATTACTTCCAAATTTATCTATCATTTCTATAATCATTGAAAGCCACTAATCTAAACAGTTGAGGTTAGGGAGCTTCCAATTAGGTGGCATGGTACTCAGACCTTCCTCAAGGCCCTCAAAAAAATATCAATACATACTAATTCATTAGGTCTATTTAGTACTGGTATAACAAATAGAAATTTCATGAATCTATCATGAAAATTATAGAAGGATTCACCTTCAAATCTCCTTATACCATACAATACATTAGTAGATGATATAAGTTCAACCTCATTTTCAAATTTCTCTTCATATTCTTCTTGGGTATGCAGATTTCTACTTTCAAACAAGAACTTACTATCATTCAATATTCCATCAAATTGATCAATGAAAAATATTCCAAGCTCTTGCCATGAACATATGGAATGCATTGGAAAACTAGAAAACCAATATTTAGCAATACCTTCTAAAGTTCTTACAAAAAATATCATGATAGCATCCTCTTCTATTATTTGATAGTCTTCCATCAAATCAAGGAAACCCTGTACATGTTGTGATGTTGACTTTTCAAGATCTCTTCTAAACTTAGTAAATATTCATTATTTCTTCTTGGGACAAAATGTGGGTAACCCTGGATTTTACTAAAGTCCAAAGGGTTATATCTCTCACTAGTGAACACCTTTTTTTGAGGACATGACTGTGTTTTAGGCATGACATTACAACTTGTAGAGGGAGAAGTAGGACAACCATACATATTTGCAAATAAAATTTATTCCCTCTACAACTATTCAATTCTCAATATCCTTTTATTGTAGTGCTCAATTTCACTAAATAAGGGAACCAAATTTTTATAGGACCTTCAAACATGGTCTTCATATATAGATTTATGCTTCTTGAAAACTAAAATGTGAAAAATACTTGGGTATGTTGTAGCCACTACTGATTCTTCTTCCTGAATAGAAATCTTTGTAGATCTAAAACTTTCTTCACATCTTCATAAGGTTTTTTTGATGGAGTCACCACCTCTATTCATAGAGGACTAAACTTCAAGAAATATCAAGCTCCTTCAAAGATGAATTTCCTTCTGAGTTCTTTTCACCAATAGAGCACCACAGATTGTGAAACTTTCAAGTTCATTGCAACAATTTATTTCTCCAGGTATAAATTACTTTAATATTCGAACCAAATGCTAAGATTAGAAAATAAGACACTGTGATAGGAGAGTCTACAACTCAAGATTCAAAGTTCTTCCTCAACAGAGTCAACAATATGTTGGTTCTCAAATTTGTAATCAACTTGAACCCTAAAAGGATGCCAAGGCTTATTGTCAGATTCAAGGAGAGATTTGGATAATGAACAGGAGATTGAATTAAATTTCTTTCTCCCCTGCACTTTAGGCTATGTGAAACCTGGGAGGGCGATCTCGACAATTTTTTTCTAGATAATCATGTTCCAAAGTATCAAATACACTATAAACAAATAATTCTCCTTTATATGCTTAACAAACATAATACCCTAAAGGTTTGGTTGACCTTCATGGTAGTGTCCAAATTAAACATGAGAGATGTAATATATTAAGGTCAACACACACAATCGTACTGAGATAGGAAATTAGCGTTGATTTAAAGTTGTAGCTACTCACAAACAATCTCAGGAAACAACAACATTAAAAGATGAGTGTGAAATTCCAGGGTGGAGTCACCTAAATCAAGTAATTTAAAACTCATCACAACATTCATTCTATCATAATTATGTCTACCAGATAATGCCTTACATTACTAATACCAGAAACTCAACTAGCCATGCTTAATAATCCTAGCACACAGTTGCATTAACCTCTATTTATGCTAATACAGTTTAATTCATTCTTTGAATGATAGTAACAACACCAAACAAACATTCAAGGAAAGACAATAAGAAAAATATTTGCAATCTTTTATTACTCATATTTAAAATCCATACAATATACACTATGGAGACAACTAGCTCAGATTGTCTTATCATTTACATACAAATATGAAAATGCTCTGATTTATTTCTCCATTACATGATTTAGAAAACCCTAGAACCCAAAATTAACCCTATTCACTTTCAGACCTTCTTACAAAATTTCTCTCCATGAAAACCAAACTGTGAACCCCTCCTTACAATGAATCAAAATTACATTTTAAAGGGAGGAGGAAAACCATAGACTGAAAATCTGCCCTCCATCTAGCACCATTCAGGTCCTCAATCCATAACCGCCTCGATCGAAGAAAAGTCCCATCTACACGTTGTTTTCCCATCTCTTGCTTACCCTTGCATTTTCCTGCCCTATAACTAAAAGTTTTGTTTCTTTTGTGAAGAACCATCATTCATTTCCACCGATTGTAGAAAGATCATTTACATGTGTAATTACCAATTTACTACCCAGTAACATAAAGATTTTGTTTTTTACCCTATAGGTAAAGAATTTTGCTTTTTATTCGTTAAAGTCCTCACTCTCTATTTTGTTTTGTTCACTAGCAGATTACACTTTATTGCCCAACAAATAAAATTTTTGATTTACATTATGAAAGTTTTTAATTCTTTTCAATCAGAATTTTCACCTTCACATTTTACCTGTGCCTCTTTTAATTTATTTTCACCATTAAAATTTTATCAAATAATAACATTTGATATTAACCCCGAGCCCACCACGCTTTATACATACTTTTCCTAGCCACCACCATCGCACATCGTGAATGTGAGGAGACAAAATAATAAGAAATCAACAATGGGTGATGAAACATCACTCCATTACGTATTCAATGTGGAAATGTTCACATTTAATAACGATGTGTGATAGGAGCACAAAATGCCCTAGTTTCGACGCCTCCACCATTTGAATACTTCGTTCTTCACATTTTGCAGCTTCTCGATGAACCCTGGAGGCATCAACAGGTGTCTACATTAGTTAACATACAACTCTTTCTTCTCCTCATCGAAATCTTGTGTGTGGGCTTGCCACAACCGACATGGCTGAACACGCAGAGTGTATCCATTAATTCTAATGATGCTAGCCGAACCCCACTTCCAACATGTTTTTGCATTTGAAATGTTGAACTTGAAAGCTTCTGTATTGCAGCACCATACAAAGCGTAACATGTAATATGAGGGTGCCATTGTACCACTCTTAATACTCTTCACTCATAAACCTCAAACAATTTGGTACCATCCCAGGGTAAAATAGTCATGTGCTCGACCTACTCATGCATCGAGCAAAGATGTTTTCTACAGTTTCCTTCATGTGCCTGTGTAAAAGTTTCTTTTGCAATATCAAATTTACCCTTTAGCAAGTGCAGTGGCTATGCATTTGCAACTGAAGCATTTCCTGCTCTCTACGCCAACACTTACAATACAGTTCTCGAGCCTCATCAAGATGTCTTGTTGTGCTCTTTGAATCCCTCCTCTCATTTGAAAAAGCTTCAAAATGATTCGAATACCCAAGTGCTATGTCAAGACAAGAATTCCTCGCATCTTATTCACTTTGTGCAACTTAAACTATTTCTTTTTCCCTAAGCCAGTCACTTTTTTAATTCCATGTCGCCAAGCATACATAAAGCATTTGATGTATTTTATCCACCCTAAGTTATCTCTACTCAATTCTAAGATTAATTGGATCACATTTCGAGCCTCTACCCTAGCTGAAAAATGTAGACATACGCCCACATAATGAGGAAACATGAACAGTATTAGCCTGTATAAGTGATTTAATTTTTCAGTATCATGTTGCTATTTGAACAATCTAGCAAGATTAAATAGTGTTGAAATTTTATCCCACGACAATTTAAGTGAAACGCCACCTTCTTCCTTAGCTGATAATTCATCCAGATAATTCATCAATCTTCCAACTAACCATTTCATAATGATAAGTGGTCCCATTCATAAGCTACCTGATGATGGTGGTATTGCATCGACTACAAGCAATGGTTCGAGGACGGGAATTTGTAGAACAGGAGCACTCTTAAATCACCATCACTATTAATTCCACTGGAGCTGAACCTCTTGAGATATGCTATCTAATCTGACTTTGAAAAGTAAAGCCCCTCCAGAAGTAGCACAATAGGTGGATTTGGGCATCCATTAATGAATGTTCACTGACCCTTTTTCATGACAGAATCTACATGTAAAAATTGGTCACAACAAGCAGCCCACAACTTGCAGTTCTATTTGTAATGCTCCCATCCAAAGAATTTCTGATTTGGATCTGAATATGATGGAACACACCCAAGGATAACCTTATTCCTAGAGTGATCTGCTCTTGACTAGGGTAACTTCTGCTGGGTAGCTATCCACAGACTGGTCATGAGGTTCTGAATAAAGTATGCCTTTTGGCATGGATCCAAAGAAGCGTCACTTGACACCTTCCTTATTGTAGATTCAAGCTTATTTTGATTCATTCTAAAAAAATAACCTTCCTCCCATGTTTTAAACTTTGGGGTTCCTTTTAGAACATTCATTTATACTTTTCCCTAAAGATGGTTGAGTTTGTTCTTCCAAGGAAAGATTTTTCTAAGAAGATGGTGATTCTTTCGACCACACACAAAGCCATTCATCAAGTATTATATTTTTAGTTCCCAGCCACCATGTATTCATCATTGTGTTCTGATCCTTGGTGAATGTATGTTGAGCCATCATTAATAAATTGTTGTCCTCAATTGTAATAATGCTACCTATGATTTCACACTGTTGTCCTCCTTATGGTCTTGAAATTTCCTTCCTGACTGAGCTTGAATGTTGTCCTTGAGAGACTGTACTTTAACATGAACTCTCACTATCTTAACTCATGAATATTCCCACAATAGTAATATGAATGCTCTTACAACTTCACATTCCCTCTTAGACTTTGGTATTTCAAGGTGATTGTCATATATTATTATATGACACAACTCTTCCTACTGTTAAGTTTGCTTGTCCTATTGACTGTCTTATATTTGTGACTTGTGGAGGAGAGGCTATCTCTTACAAATATGGTATCTCAATGAATTATTTTCCTCCTTGGCACAATTGCATTAGGGCTACACATGGACTCAATATGTAAAGAAAACAAAGCTCTACCTAGGTGAAAGGGATTGTAACCACTTGGGACAGCTATGAAGTAGCCCTCTAGTCAGAGAAGTATCACTTAAGAAGGAATCAAATGAGTTAGTCACTACATCTACATCTTGCCAATAAAAGGGTTCTCATTGATTGATTTCAAATCATTGTAGCAATCAATATTTACAAATTTTGAGAGCTCCATCACATTTCATGGAGGTCGATTGCCTCCTTCATTCCTATTTATTTATAACTTCTTGATCTAATACATTGCACTTTGACTATTATGCAATCTTGTTTCATTGTGCTTTCTTTCAATCTTTGATTATTACAGATTCTTTCATGGTACCAGGGCTACACATCATTTTTTGTATGTAAAATTATTCTACTATTTGGATTTTTACACACCTCTCTATGCTCAAAGAATCAAAATATCTCTACACCATTCTTAGAATTGTGACCCTTACCATTCCTTAACAACTTCAAGCAAGAAGGTTCAATTTAGGGGCCGGCTAGGTGTTTTAATATGTAGGATAATTCATTAATTTGAGGTTGTTGTGTTTGTAATTTCACACACTTGCTTAGACCTATGTGTCATTTGTATGCTTAGAATTCCATAGTTTTTAAAAACTTAAGCCCTTGGTTCTTTCCAACCCAAGGGAGCTTAAATTCCTCTCTTTTCTAATTTTTGGTGCAAGATTTTCTTTTAAAAAAATATGAATTTATTTTTTTGCGAGGATCAATTATTTGCAAAGGCATAAAATTTGAAAGCTTAATAAATTTTGCTTGATAACTCAGATTTGTGTGCCATTTTTTTAAAAATGCTTTTTTTTTGCCATGGATCCAAAGAGAATATTATCACACTCATACTATAAAATGTCAATTTATGCCTCTATTAGGTTAGTTACAAAGAACTCCCTGTATAAAGTGCCAAATTGAGGGGGGACGATTAATCACAAGGGTAATCTTGGTGCTTTCTACCTTTTTAGATTATTGGTTCATATGATCATGTCTCTCACAAATAATCCCTTCCATTTGAGTATTCTACAAAATCCTCCTAATAGATGAAAAATCAATTAATGATATTGTGGAAACAAAAGACATATAGCAAAAGAATGTTGGTTTTATCAAATTGAGGAAATGAAGAAAATTATTCTCAATCATGGTATTTCCTCATTTGATCCTCTAGTTTCAACACATGTAGAAACATCATCTAGTCTCACTTGGATATCTTTTGAGATATCATCATTTTAGAATGAACAATGTAGTCCATTGAATTGCATTTATATCTCATCTCTCATATCACTCGTTTCTACATTTGAATCATATGTTGACTCATCCATGAGTTCCATAGATTCTTTGCCTTAGGTAATTTCTATCTATATACTAGATCCACCACATTTAGATGCATATCTATCAGACATAGAATCTTTTTTTGTAGAATACAAACTTACAAATTTGGATGGCAACATTGAGGACATTCATCTTCTATTTGATGATAACTTTGATGAAGTTGCATCACTATTTCCATCTTTAGATATTGTTCTTACCTCACCAACATTAGCTTCTATCATGATAGATTGTGCAGACATTCTTCAGTTGAGATATCCCACTCAATTATCATCATCTATAGAAGTATTAGATTCCCATCGATCCAAACATAGCCATACATCCATGGTTCATGTTCCAAAATCTTCTATGGTACCTAATCCATCTTATCTGCATCCATCACACATCAACATTGGCATCATTTTATTATTTGGATTATGTGCAACATTTAGATACATTCATCTTACTTCCTCCATATTCCTATTTGGATGGGAGTTCATATTGCACACATTTGTGGTGATGTTCATGGATCATCTTTAGTATCTAGTGTCGAGCATCTACCAACACTAAATGGAGTTCATCACTTCATATTTTCTAGGGGAGTCACATTATTATCTCTACTTTCTCTCATATGGGGAGAACATGTTGTACTTTGTGTTAGAAGTAGCCCTTGGGGGGTCATCATGAGTCCTCCATATATCACTTTTCTTCTTTACTTGTACATTTCATCACATTTGCATCACATTTTCATCATTCTCTTTTAGAGAGGGGGTTTTATTTCCCATTGGGTTTTTCTCCTTTACTCTACTTTTAAGATATCATATTGTACTTGGGTACCTTATTAGGCTAGTAGTTGGGACCTATTTCTTTCATACCCACCTAAGCTATCCTTAAGGGGGGGTGTTAGTGTATAAATTGCATAAAACATACGCTTTAAGCCTACTTAGGTGTCCCTTTGATCCTTTCTCATGTGAGGTGTCAAGGTTGATAGGTGTCTTGAGAGGTGTCGACTCACTTCATGAGTGAGGTATCCTATCCTTATTTCATGGAGGTTGGTTGCCTCCTTCATTCCGATTTATGTACACCTTCTTGACCTAATCTATGGGTCAACTATTATGCAATCTTTTTTCATTGTGCTTGCTTTCAATCTTTAATTATTACAGGGTCTTTCAATATTTTGATTATGCATTGAACTAAGATTATTCAAGTGACACCTAGTAGATGCTTGGATCTTATTTATGCAAGTGACACATGGAAATATATGCATCTAGCTGCAAATCATTGAAATTAAATTTATAGTTTTAAGAAAATCTAAGCTTCATAGATTAAAGCCAAAACTAGATTATTATTTTTAGGAGCAAAAGGCCTCCAAAAATATATTTTTATAATTTATTTCCTATGGATGTATATGAGTAGATCCTTAGATTTATCTATTGTTGAAATTGAGTTACGAAGCATGGCATGTTCTTTTCTCTAAAAATTATACTCTTTATATAATTTTATAGAATCTTCATATACAATGATATAACTATGTCACTTTCATATACAATGATAGAATCTGCATGATTTGGAGAATACTACGATAATTAGTAAAATTCAAACCATTGGCTACATGATAATATTGTTCTTATTTTCTTTCTTATGACTATCCCTTTAAAATTTACTTCTAAAATAAATTGAAGGATAGGATGGTATTTGACGATAATAATATCTTAATGCATTAGATAATAAAACTTTAATTCCACATTCTTAACCTAAGCATGTAGATCTATGAATGAATAATTATTTAAATACACACTATCCTTAGTTTTCGATAAATATAGATTATAAATAAAGGTAATTTGTAACACATCATTGGTTAGATGATTATTCAAATTAACACATAAGGAATAAAATCTAATCACATAAACATTAGTCATATTCACCAAGCCCTTGAGCATACTAAAAAAAAATGTCTTCAAACCAATATTCACTTGTGAATGCTTATGATTTTTTTGGGAAAATTGGAAGAAGAATGAATGGAACTATAAGTTTGAAATAGAGCCATTGTATATGTACCTTATTTACTTATTGTGTGTGAAAATAAGCTATCAAATGATAGAATCTTCATATAAAATGCTATAACTATGTCACTTTCAAATATGGTAAATGTGTATTTGGGTCATTCTTTCATTATAAATCTAAGTGAAGTGTGTCAAAAAACTAATAGGTAATGGATATATATAAAATATTAAATGAAATAGGTGTATTTTTTAATCAAACATAATCATTAGCTTCTTGTCTCCTTGCATGACAATAACCATTTACTCTACTTTATCTAGATTTTAAATATTTCAAGGATAGTAGTAGGATAGTGGTTGTGGGAACATGAGATAAAAGAGCCAAAGTAAAATTAGGATGAGTGATGAGAGGAACATATTTATGTAGAGAAGGGGGACCCATCACTCCTGGGACTCCAAGTTATGAAAAAGTGCTAATGAGCAGGCTGCCCTAAACTACCTCAGGTTTGCTAAATAGTTCAAAAAAGATAAGTTACTAAGGCTAAAAAGAAAGGGAAAATAACTTAGCACTTTCCTTCTGCTAAAGCCAGATGCTCACAAGGTCAAAAGAGTTGGTTTCAAAGGTTTGGCCCATTTCCAAGATAGCTCACTATTTGAGGACGACAACGTGGATCTTGGACTCCAATGTGGTGTTTTGGTGTCTCAGGGATGTGTTGGCATCCATATGGATAGCCTAAGTTTAGAATATAGAAAAAAACTCAAAGAAACCTACTAGCTACCTGACTATGTGATGTTTATACTTTGATAGAGAATAAAAATGATAAAAAAAAATGAATATGATAAAATAAGACTAAGAAATATATTATTGCTAAAATGAGGAGGGTGATAAAATGTTCCTTTTCAAGTATGAGTTGATTCTTCAAGTAACTCCACTTGGAAGCACATGCACACATGGAAATAGGAAAAATATTGGGGTTATTTTAGAGGATTGCCTCAGTCCACTACAACAGAATAGGAAAATAGCACCTAAAATAGTGCCAAATTTTAGTGTATTTTAGTTCACGAATTGGGAAATTTCGCTGGTGCTAAACTCGACACAAACAGGCATGGCCATCTTGACACTGACTTTGGCACCAAATTTTGCACCAAATGTTTCACTGGAATTAGTGTTGTAGTTAGTGCCAAAAAATCATAGCGCCCCTGTTAGCGCCTAAAATAGTGTTGGGAAATAGCACCGAAAATAGCATTGGTAAATAGCATCAGAAATAGTGCCTAAATTAGTGCCCAATTTGGCTTCTGGTTTTGCTTCTATGTCTACTCCCATTTTTGCTTAGTTTTGCTTCCGATTTTTCTTCCAAGTTTGCTTCCAATTTTGCTTCTAGTTTTTCTTCCAGTTTTGCTTCCAGTTTTGCTTCCAGTTTTGCTTCCAGTTTTGCTTCCAGTTTTGCTTTCAATTTTTCCTCCAAGTTTGCATCCAATCTTCCTTCCAGGTTTGCTTCCACTTTTTCTTCTGGTTTTGATTCCATTTTTGCTTCTGATTTTGCTTCCAATTTTGCTTCTGGTTTTGCTTCCAATTTTTCTTCTGGTTTTACTTCCATGTTTACTTCCAGTTTTGCTTCCAAGTTTGCTTCCAATTTTTCTTTCGATTTTGCTTCTAGGTTTTCTTCCAATTTTTCTTCTGGGTTTACTTCCAGTTTTGCTTCCAAGTTTGCTTCAAGGTTTGCTTCTAGTTTTGCTTCTAGTTTTTCTTCTGGTTTTGCTTCCAATTTTGCTTCCAAGATTTCTTCTAGTTTTCTTCTAGTTTGGCTTCCATTGTTACATCCCTTTTTGCTTCTAAAAATGCTTCTTGTTTTACTTCCATTTATTGATTTAATATGTTTTATTTTAATTTAATTAGTTAAATATATTGTGCCTCTTAAATAACTCATATGATTATAGAATAAGTAATTTAGTTTTTTAACTCATATGATTAAATAAGAAGATAATTATATTTTTTGGGTTGGTAACACAAAATTTTTGTATTGCTTGTAAAGATAAAAAAGTACATCTATTGTTTAGTGTCATTACCCACCAAAATTCCATGGAAAATGATAAAAACTAGAGGCACCTTAACGTGAAAAGTAAAACATTAAATAAACCCCGTAACCCCTGTAACTATTTACCAAAAAAATCCTTACAAAACATAACCACCATTAACAGTGTTCAAAGTTACACACTTTAATACAACAAAAGCGGAGGGATAATTCAAAATCATACATAGACAAACATGAATAGTCTTAACGAGCTCCACCCAGGCCCAACGAACACTTGGCTATCTCCTTCAGAGGCTTCTTCTTCTGTCGCTTCCCCAAATCCTTCTTCTGGAACTTCATTTCACTTCCAATCCCTATATCTCCACCTTTTCCTATGCCAGAACTTCTTCAACCTCCATGAGTTTTATGAAGAGTTTGAGGAATTTCCATCCCAAATGTGCTTCCTCATGGCAACGAGCTTTGTATTTTCCTTCGGGCCAATGAATAAAGGGTTTGAGTGCCAGTCTCCCATAGAGCTCCTCAATTTCATCAGCTACCAGTCCTTCAAAATAATCTAAACCTACACCTAAAACTGCCCATTCGAGAATGGACTTCATGCCTACCAGAAAATCTTCATGCACAATTTTCTGCATCACCATCCTCACCATTTCCACTGGTTCTCCTAAATCCAAGCCCCATGTCACAATTAAGGAGTAAACATCCATGTTGGTTTGGTATCTATGTTTCAAAGAGCCAAAATCCCTACCATAAATCATTTTTGTACACTGCACTAGCTGCTCATTGTCAACAAGGAAAGGGCCCTCCAGTCATTTTCGAGACGCCTCTCCATAAAACGGGCCCAAATATCTTGATGACCAAAAGGTGAAATTGGCTTCCATTTCTCCTGACAACCAGCGCTACCACCACCAAATTTTTTTGCAGTGTTTTTCTCGACCATTTCAAAATGAAATTAACACATTTTAATTGAGGGCTTGCATTTAACACCATCTTGGATTGCCCACACTTTCTATTAATGAAGTTCTACTTCACCACCACCCACCACCCCTGCCTTCGCTTGTCATGTCAAACCTACTCCACTTGCTTCACCACCTTGTTCATTTAAGGTGCTTTCCTCTCTTGTGTTTTCACCTAAGTCTACTAACTTAACACCTCTAAAATCCTCCAACCTGAATTCCCCTGTTTCAGTAAAATTTAAAGCCCATTTTTGCATCCACATTACCACCTCTTTTGATGTGGCTCACTATAGAAATTTCAAAAGAGCTTAACACTTCTCTAATTTGTTCAATTACATTTTGGAGGTGCCAAGCATTAATTTTACCTTTCATCATTGCCTAAACTATTATTGTAACATGATCATCATCTATAATTAAAACAAGTGAGTCAAATATCTATAATTTAATAGAATTTGACAACATCCATCCTGAGCAGTAAATTAAAATCATCATACGTAATAAATATCCATCCAAAAATCATCGACCACTTTTAATATATATAAATTCATAAGTTAATACTGATAAGATCATCATCATATATAAGTAAAACAAGTGAAAGTCAAATATGCTAGTACATCAAAAACATGTCAAAATGATACATGTCCAACAATCGACATAAGTGAAAATGATGCATGTACAGATGATATAAATAAAATTGATAAATTATGTAACTCAAATTGATACAAGTCAAGATGATACATGTCTAAATGATATAGTGAAAATTGATACATGTCAATATGATACAACTCAATAATATAGTACTATAGGCCGTGAAAATGATACATATGACAGTAACCAAGAAAATAGTACTCATCATAACAATATATCAGCAATGATCCATGATGCAATCTATATGATTATGACTATCATTGGTTACTACCACCAACTATCTCATCATCATCATCATCGCCATCATGATCATGATCATGATCATGATCATGATGATGATCATCATCATCATCATCATCGTTATCATCATCATTGTCATCGACCTCGATATCTTTCGTATTTGCGTCATCATCATCCTTTGCCATGTGATTTGTACTGGCATAACCAATATTTTGTGGATCTATATCATGTTGAGGATCATCTTGATCTTCTGGAAGACCCGTGTTATGCAAAAATAAAACATTTAGAATGAAAAATTATTATTTATTTCATGCAATAATTTATTTTTTGGTTATATATCTAATATTACAACATATGAGATGAAACCATAATCATATTACATCATATCAAAGTGCACATACCATAATAAAATTTCAAAAAGGTTACAGCTAAAACTAGTGACTTAGGAGAAACTTTAGCTTTTAGAAACAAAGCCAATTAGACTGGCAAGCTTGTGGATTAGGCCAACATTTGGTGGAAGAGGAAGAAAGATGACTAAAACTCTAGAGGCCCACCATAATGTATTTCAGTATTCAACCATGAGAGTAGAAGAAAGAGCTGATATCATGTATCAAAATATTAAGCATGCATTCTTCCAGCGAATGGAGGAGGAGATGATTATTTTGCTTCATTTTCATTTGCATAACCATATCACGACGTGGGAACCAAGAAGACCAAGGATGTCTAGTTTTGTGTGGAGGTAATGGATGTGATCCAAACTTTAGGAGGGGCAAGAAGGTTAATGTATGATCTTGATGAAATTGAGGAAGAACGGCAAGAGAGAGACATGAAAAATAAAATCAATACAAAGCTTCAAGGATTTTTCAAGCGAGTAAGAGAGCTATGGGAGTAGCCTCATCTAAAATATTTTGAACTAGAGTTTGATATACCATTTAGAGAGCTCAATTTTCATGGAGTTCTTTTTAAAGCCTTTGCTTTTGTTTTTCCTATGGTAAAGAGTTTGGTAGAGGTGGTGGAATTACCTTTCTTAGTAATCACTATTAGTGAGATTGAGATTGTTAACCTTGAGAGAGTATGACTTGGGAATAAGGAATTTGATATGGCTATTATTTTCAAAGACTTCAAGTAGGATGTACTCTGCAATCACGCCATTCCTCAATATTCACTTGATGGCATCAAGGAATGGCTGAACTCCACGGATATAAAGTATTATGAAAGTAGAATGAACTTGAACTGACGGCCAATTTTGAAGACTATTACTGATGATCCAAATAAATTTATTGAAGATGGTGGTTGAGAATTTTTGAATATGGAAGGCAGTGATTATGATTCTGATAATTTAGAAGAGTCAGATCAAAGATATGAACCCTCTAATCTAGAAGATGAATCAGAATAAGATTCCATGTAGCCACCATCAAGAGTGTTACAGTCCAACAAGATGGAGGGAATTCTTATATAAGGATCATTTTCAATGTTGAGGGTACTGCATTTAATTCCAACTATAATGGAAACATTGAAATTCCCTAGCAGTATTTATGTTAAAAGGAAATTTCCTTTAGATGCATAGATTCAAAGCACATCAACCATGTGGTACAAATGATTAAATCCCAAAGACGATCTATAGCAATGAAAGAGTCTGAAAAGGAAGAGAGAGCTACACTAGTGAATCAGGAGAAACTTTATCTTTCAAAAACAAAATCAATTAGGTTGGAAGACATGTGGATTAGGCCAGCATTTGGTGGAAGAGGACTAAAGATGATTGGAACTCTAGATTCCCACCATAATGGATTTTAGTATTCAACCATGAGAGCAGAAGAGAGATTTGATATCATGTATCAAAAAATTAAGCATGCATTCTTCTAGCCAACAAAGAAGGAGATGATTACTTTCATTCATTTTCATCTGCATAACCATATCAAGGCGTGGGAACCAAGAAGACCAAGGATGTCCATTTTTATGTGGAGGTAATGGATGTGGTCCAAACTTTAGGAGGGGAAAGAAGTTCAATGTATGATCCTGATGAAATTTAGGAAGAATAGCAAGAGGGACAGGAAAAATAAAATCAATACAGAGTTTCAAGGATTTGTCAAGTGAGTAAGAGAGCTATGGGATCAGCCTCATCTAAAATATTTTGAAATAGAGTTTGATATACCATTTAGAGAGCTTGGTTTTCATGGAGTTCCTTTCAAAGCCTATGATTTTATTGTTCTTACTGTAAACTGTTTGGTAGAGTTGGTGGAATTACTTTTCTTCGTAATCGTTATTAGTGAGATTGAGATTGTTAACCTTGAGAAAGTAGGACTTGGGAAAAATCCATTTGATATGGCTATTGTTTTCAAATACTTCAAGTGGGATGTACTCTGCATGTACGCCATTCCTCAATCTTCGCTTGATGGCATCAAGGAATGGTTGAACTCTATGGATATAAAGTATTATGAAAGAAAAATGAACTTGAATTGGTAACCAATTTGGAAGACTATTACTGATGATCCATATAAATTTATTGAAGATGTTGGTTGGGAGTTTTTGAATATGGAAGCTAGTGATTCAGATTCTGATAATTCAAAAGAGTCAAATCAACGATACAAACCCTCTGATATAGAAGAGGAATCATAATCAAATTTCATGTAGACACCATCAAGAGTGTTACAACCCAATTAACAAGATGGAGGGAATTATTATATAAGGATAATTTTCAATGTTGCAAGTATCGGCTTTAATGCCAACTACAATGGCAACATTAAAATTCACTAGTAGTATTTATGTTAAGTTTTCCTTTAGATGTAAGGATTCAAAGCACATCAACCATGTGGTACAAATGATTAAACCCCAAAGATGATCTATAGCAATGAAAGAGTCTGAAAAGGTAGAGAGCTACATTGGTGACTTAGGGGAAACTTCAGCTTTCAAAAACAAAGCCAATTAAGTTAGTAGATGTGTGGATCAAGCCAACATTTGGTGGAAGAGGAAGAAAGATGACTGGAACTCTTGAGGCCCACCATACTGGATTTCCGTATTCAGCCATGAGAGCAGAAGAGAGAGTTGATATCATATATCAAAACATTAAGCATGCATTCTTCTAGCCAGCTGAGAAGGAGATGATTACTTTGCTTCATTTTCATTTACATAACCATATCATGGCATGGGAACCAAGAAGACCAAGGATGTCAAGTTTTATGTGGAGGTAATGTATGTGGTCCAAACTTTAGGAGGGGCAAGAAGGTCAATGTATGATCCCAATGAAATTGAGGAAGAACAATAAGAGAGTGATAGGAAAAATAAAATCAATATAGAGTTTCAAGGATTTGTCAAGCGAGTAAGAGAGCTATGGGAGAAGCCTCATATAAATGATTTTGAACTAGAGTTTGATATAACATTTAGAGAGCTTGGTTTTCATGGAGTTCCTTTCAAAGCCTCTACTTTTATTGTTTCTACGATAAACTGTTTGGTAGAGTTAGTGGAATTACCTTTCTTAGTAATTGCTATTAGTGAGATTGAGATTGTTAACCTTGAGAGATTAGGACTTTGGAAAAAGGAATTTGATATGGCTATTGTTTTCAAAGACTTCAAGTGGGATGTACTCTGCATGAACGTCATTCCTCAATCTTTGCTTGATGGCATCAACAAATGGCTGAACTCCATGAATATAAAGTATTATGAAAGCATAATGAACTTGAACTGGTGACCAATTTTGAAGATTATTACTGATGAATTAGATAAATTTATTGAAAATGTTGGTTGGGAATTTTTGAATATGGAATCTAGTGATTCTAATTTTGATAATTCAGAAGGGTCAGATGAAGGATATGAACCCTCTGATATAGAAGAGGAATAAGAATCAGATGAGGAAGGTTCAGAAGATGAATCTCTTGTGGAGTCGGAGGAGGAAAAAGAAGAAGAATATTATGAAGAGGAGGAAGGTAAAACATGGGATGAATTAGAAGACAAAGAAAAAAATGTAGATAAGGAAAAAGGAGACAAGTCTAACAGTGAAGAGGAAAGGTGACAACGAAAGGTAAAAGCTACAGGGAAGTCTCGGGCACCTAATATTAGAGATTCAAGAGGAATTCCTGCCAAGAGGCATATATTCAGATGAATTGAGTTCATCTACATCCTTCTACTATTTATTCATGCACATTAATGTCATCTTGTAATCATAAGATTTGAGCTTTGTTTACTCATCATATGCATCAATAAACAACTCAACACAAGAGATGCAAATTGACATATTAACACAACAATATCCAACTAAGTTATTGAAACTCAACTATTGATACCTCGTTCTCCATCCAAATTATAAAATCGTTCCACTTTTTGTTTTGTAACATGTTTTTTTCAAATTGCTTTGGATGGTGGCCATATTTCTCCTCCTGTCAAAACATGGCACATAGACTAGTTAAACTAATTAATATGAAATCGTTTACTTTTTCCAATGAAATAAAAAATATATATCATTTAACATAGTAAATATACTTACAAATGTATAGATCAAGGCCTGTAAACCTTTTTGGCCACTGCAAAGCGTGGCAAAAAGTTTCTCAAGCCTAGCCTTGGAGGCCTTGTCCTGAAACATATACTAATTCAATTTAACTATGCACAAATTAAATGTAAATATCATTTAATAAATTTGATATAATATTATGAGAAAATTCAAATACATGTGTACTCTCCTCATAAGACTTCCTCTATGCATTGGACTTCTCATATGCTTTTACAAGCTCTCTCCATAATTTCACACTTACATCAATTGACCTTTTTTTCTGCCTTAACTAAGGATGGATGTTTTTTATCTTCTTTGTTTGGTTGCACTAAAATATCTTGTAGTTTTGAGACATTCGTAGTTGTATCTTCTTTACAGACCAACCTATCCCAAATTCATTCTCCATGTCATGGATAACTGCTTTTTTTAGGTGCATGGGTATCTTTGAGAATGGAAAATGTAGATGGTCATTGAACCGTTGAAGGCATGATTCCTTAAACCTATTCACAAATGTTTTCCCAGCATTCGTCATTTAGACTTCCTCTGAAACCACATCGTATTCTATCTTTGTATTGTAGCTACCAATGCAAGATTGAAAACATGGCATGGTGGAAGAAGTTTGTGTCCTAGGAGTGGAAGTCTTTGCTCCCTGTTCCACATTCTTAGAGTTTACTTTCATTGAATTCCTCATGGATCTTTTTCTCGATCCATGATTAGTTGGGACATCAATTGATTCCATTTCACACAATTTATTTGTTTGCAATGTTTGAGGGGCGTTAATAGATTGTTTTTCTATGTATCTAGCAAGTGTTGTCCAGTCTACATTAACCAATTTTTTCACTGCCTCTACCCCCAATATGGAATCCAATTCCTCTTTATCTTTTTCAGTCTCATGTCCCTATATATATATTTTTAACTTATATTTCTTCTTTTAAATTTAGAAATTTGGAAACATTTACAAATATATAAATTGACAATGAATTACCTCATTGTGGCCAGACTTAACTGACAATGCTCGCTACCCTCCATTACTTGACATTTTGAGGTGGCCTAGGGAAAATTATTTTCGTCCAGTTTGTGGAGGAAAATGAAGTACACACTATCAGGTATGAATGTTTTCATCCAGTTTGTGGTATGAAAGTTTTGTTTTGTGGGAAAATATGTTCATTGGTTTTGCTTAGTGTTGATAACCTAGGGAAAATATGTTCGCTCAGTTTGCTTAGTGTTGATAACCTTATCATGAAAACTCTTTCATAATGCAATCTTCCATGAATTTTTCATGGCAT